>JAJOOO010036382.1:0-12573 GCA_029582685.1 Solanum piurae
CAATTTCAAGCTTCTTCATATTCATTTTAAATTGTCGGATGTAACACAATTAAAACGAAATTACATAAAAAACCCTCATAGAACCTCATTATAAAGTCAACACAAAGTCATAGGCTCTTGCTTAACCTATCATTTTCCGAGTCGTTACATAATAAAATCTTTACCTTCAACCGGTAATGCTAGAATAGGTGCGGTGGTCAAGAGAGTCTTGAGCTTTTAAAAGCTCTCCTCACATTTTTCAGTCCATTCAAATGGTATCTCCTTTTTGGTCAAACTAGTCAAGTGAGTGGCAATAGAAGCAAAGTTCTTCACAAATCGACGATAATAGCTAGCGAACCCCACAAAACTCTTAACTTCTATCACGGAGCTAGGCCGAACCCAATTCTTAACCGCTTCAATCTTTTGAGGATCTACCATTAGCCCTTATTTTGAAACTACATGTCCCAAAAATTCAATCGAAGTCAACCAAAATTCACACTTAGAAAATTTAGCATACAACCTTTGTTTCCCAAGAACGCCCAAAACAATACGAAGATGGTTGGCATGTTCTTCCTCACTTTTCGAATAGACCAAAATATCATCAATAAAGACTATAACGAAAGAATCAATAAATGGCTTGAACACCCCTTTCATTAGACTCATAAAAGCTGCAGGCGCATTAGTCAAACCAAAGGACATAACTACGAATGCATAGTGCCCATAGCGAGTCCTAAAGGACGACTTGGGCATATCCTCAGGCCTAATTTTTAATTGATGGTAGCTAGACCTTAGATCAATCTAAGCGAAAACTGATGCACCTTGCAATTGGTCAAAGAGATCATCTATTCGAGGCAAAAGATACTTGTTTCGAATAGTGACCCTATTCAATTACCGGTAATCTATACACATTCTCATCCTATCATATTTTTTCTTAACAAACAAAATTGGAGAACCCCATGAGGAAGCGCTAGGATAAATAAATCCTTTATCAAGAAATTTTTGGATTTGAGCCTTAAGCTCTCTTAATTCTGTCGGAGCCATGCGATATGGAGGGATAGAAATGGGGCGCGTACCAGGCTCTAAATCAATGCAGAAATCTATATCTCTATCCGGAGGCATACCAGGCAAGTCATTAGGAAACACTTCTCTAAATTCTGACACCACAGAAATAGACTCAATGGATGGAGCCTCAATCTCAACATCCCTAATATGAGCCAAATAAGCCAAACAACCCTGCCCTATCAATTTATTAGCCTGGATGGAGGATATGATCTTAGTTTGCTTAGGCTTGTACACCCCTTCCCACTCTCATTTTTCCCTTCCCAGAATTTCTAGAGTCACGGACTTAGTATTACAATTAACTACGATATAATAGGGAGAAAACCAAGTCACGCCTAAGATAATATCAAAGTCAGTCAAATCCAAAATCACCAAATCAGCCCAAGTCTAAAAACCCATAAACAAAATAGGACAAGCATGATAGACATGGGTACCTATGACTGACTCTCCAATTGGATAGAAATATAGATAGGGACATCAAGTATATCACAAATCATATCAAACTCTGAGGTAAATTGCACAGATACATAAGAATAAGTATAACCCAGATCAAATAACACATTAGCCATCCGATCACAGACAATAATAGTACCTGTGATCACCGCGTCAGACGCCTCTGCCTCATTCTTACCCGGAAAGGCATAACATTGAGCCCTATCATCTTGACGAACCATTTCCCTGCCTGGTTGCACATTACCTCTGCATGCATTACCATTTCCTCTACCTTCACGGTCTCGCTGATTACCTCCTTGGCCACCTTATGGACACCCTCGACCATTATTACCATTTCCCGCGGGTACCACTGGTTTAGTCTGCTGCTGCACGGACTCAAACACACGTGGGTGGGGACATTCTCTCCTCATATGCCCAGGTTCTCCATAGTTGTAAGAAGTACGATCAAAAGATAGTTTGTCGCCCGTCGAAGGCGCGACTCTCTGCTATCCTAAAAATTATGAGATGGGGTCTCCAAGTAACTACCTGCAGAGGTGGGCATAGCGGACTGAATTAGCTTGGTTGCAAGCGTTGGCCTTCCGGACCCCTTGGAATAAGAACCTTGAAAGTTACCCGAGTTATTGGCCCTTTTTTCCCATGCCTTAGCCTGACCGTCTCGCCTCACCCCCTCCACTTTCTTAACATAGTATGTTACCTCATTGAAGCTCCTCCCTGCAGAAGTCATATGAACAGATAATACCTGCAACTCAGAATTTAATCCCCTAATAAACAACTGGATTCTCTATTCCTCAGTAGTCACCAATTGAGTAGCATATCTAGACAAAGCATGGAACTTGGCCTCATAAGCAACCACAGGCATACCACATTGCTCCAAAGCCATGAATTCATCCTTCTTGCGATCCCTCAAAGTCCTAGGCACATATTTCTCCAAAAATAGGGCATGAAACTGGGTCCAAGTAAGAGGAGGTAAAGTTGAAGATCTACATTCCATATAAGCTCTCCACCACTGCTTAGCCTCACCTTGAAGTTGAAAGGACACAAACTCAACCCATGCTGATGGACAATTCCCAACTTATAAAGCCTCTCATAGCAATCTAAGATAAACTCATAAGCATCCTCACTCTCAGAACCAAGAAATACCGGAGGCTTTAGCTTCAAAAACTTATTCAACATTTCATGCTCATTACAAGACATAACATAACCCAACAAAGGATGAAAGAAAGCATCGTTACCTCCCGTTCCACCCACCTTGGGAGAGTGCTAGTAACAAGAGGATTAGTAGGAGCTTGAGTTGCTTGAGCATAAGGAAGCACTCCAGGACCAACCAACCCTTTCAAGAATGACATGATCTGTCGAGCAAACACTGGGTCTATAGGGGGAACATCGGTAATCTCAGTCTGCACCTCTTCATCTTGTCCTACATCCTCAACATCAACATTCTCCTCTTCAATCTCTTCATGATGCGCATGAGGGTTCTCATTCAGAGGAGCATTCTCAATAGAAGCTACATTCCCAGTAGGTGTTACCCTTCCATGGCCTCTACCCCTAGCTCTTCCTCAACCCCTGCCTCGACCGCGACCTCTCACTGCAGATTCCTCAGCTGGAGCATTGACGGGAACTATGGGCTTGACGCTGTTGTATCTAGTGTTAACCATCTGTGGACAGAAGAGTGAAGGAGGTTAGATACCCATTTGAATCGCCAGATTCCAATTGGAATCAAGTCATAGCACGAAAGGAGACAAGAGAAAACATAGAGATTTCTAAAAGTCCTATAGCCTCTCTAACAAAAGTAAAGGAGTCCCCGTACCATTCCGTGAGATTTTACAAGACTCGTTTTGGTACGTCGAGATCAACAAACCTAAGCTCTGATACCAACTTTGTCACGATCCATACTGTCGTGATTAGCACCCACACTACCTCTCCAGTGGGAGAACCACTACTACAACTCAAACCAAGCAACTAAACCCAAAACTAAGGCATTTCAGTTACGAAAGCAAGTTAAATGCTAAGGAAATCAATAAGGAGTTCCCATAAACTCCAAAAAAAATCTAACAATAACTAAACAATACGGAAGAAATAACCTAGAACCTGAAAGTCAATGTACCAAACATCCAACAATGAACCAAGTCTAAACAAGAAGGGATGCAACCCCCAACTAATGCACTAATAACTAATAGAACATAGTCTAAGTTCAGAAATGATGGACATAGACGAAAGAGAACCCATGGCATCTCGAAAGAATTGGCTCACCTTTGAATTCGAACAATCACTGATCTCCTAAGCGAGGTCTGTCAGTAGCCGCTTGAAGATGCCCTGTACTCAACAAAAATAAGAGCAAGTGCAGTATCAGTACACAACCGCCGTGTACTGGTAGGATCACGCGGCTATCCCACTAAGTGCAACATACATATGTCAACACAATAATATAATCACATGCACATATCGAACATATACAATATCATCAGCATATATGAACAATGAACAACTTCACATTTTCTCAAGATACACAATTATGACAAGTCATTGGTCCTCTCAGGGAACCCAAACCTTAACAGTTAGCATACCATAACGTGGTACCTGATCCAATGATTATGTGAGAATGTGGCAACCGATTTCATAATTATGCCGGAACGTGGCAATCGATCCAAGTTAGTTATGCCGGAACATGGCAACCGATCCATTCAACACACCACAATCACAAACACAAGTACATCCTCAAGATCATATATTTAAGTCATGATTTCATGGTAATCATCATTCATCTATCTCATTTACATCAAGTGTGATCAATAATGCAATATTCAAATACATGCAAGTATCATAATGAACCAAGAACAAACATACATCACACAATCATAGAATCACAACCATCACCTACCTCGAAACAAGCTTGAAACCTAAAGAAACTTGATCTTTCCCTTTCCGGATTCATTCCACTTATTCTTGGTTTACAAACAATCAATATAATATGGGAATCAATAAACAACCACTAATTATCCAAATTACTAACAATTCTATAAACCCTATATCAAACCTATGATCCCAATTATCCAAATTAGGGTTGTTTCCACCATAGAATCTATAACAAAACCCTCTCCCATCAATATTCACCCATTCTATTACGTTCTACGGATCAAAAAATGAATTTGGGGAGTGAAAAGCTTACCAATAGCCTCAAGAATGGTGAAAAATGAGTAGGAGTCGCCTGGGTTCATTCCTTAGCTCTAAAAATAAAAAAGTGCCAAATAAGGTCGTTTAGGGGTATATTTATGACTTCCAGTCACGTCTGGCCCACTACAACGGCCACCACCCCGCTACAGCGGCTCCGCCAAAGTGACCAAAATCCCCGCTAAGGCGGTTTGCATGAAACAGAGAGCTATTTAAAGAATTCAAAAATCCACATTTCACAACACACCTCTAACCAAAGACGCTCAAAAAATACCCTTTATGCTAAGATCGATTTTGGGAGTTCTACTCGCCTAAATTCAATTTCATAAAGTCGTACGGATTCCTTAATGAGTTATATAACTACTTATGTTATCAAATCACAATTAACTCATTAGATTGTTACCAGATTGCCCTACACCTTAAAAACTCCAATTTCGTCCAAATCTGGACTAGATTGGAAAAATCCAAATACTACAAAAAAGTTTTCCGACCCCAAATTTTCCCCCGTTGGCATTTCTATAACGATAGGAATAGGTTGTTACAATTTCATAGGAAATTGAGTTTAAATAACCCTAAAGTTCCCCTTCCAAGCCCAAGAACAAAAGTGCGAAAAAGGAGGTTTCGGGGTTGTTTCTACATAAAATCGCATTTTACCCCACTACAGTGAAACTTACCCCTCTATAGTGGTCTGCATACACACTCTATAATGGACACTTCCCGCTATAAAGGGATAGGAAAAGTACTGAAACTCAAAAAAAACTCTAAAAGGTTACTTTTTTAGAATAAAACCTCTTCCATTGACGTCCCGACCTATTCCTTCCATGCTGAATTTAATTTTGTGAAGTCCTATGAGTTCCTTAATGTCTTCGCTACAATAAAATAACCACCAAACCTGGAAATTATACCCCTTCCATTTTCGGATGGTCCTAGACCGTGCCTAGCCCAAATTTTGTATGAGGCTGTCCTAGCCTCAAATTTTTAAGTCACTACCCGAAATGTTTCTGGTCTAAATTTTTTTATAATTGACTTAATCATACCGACTAGACGGGTCGTTACATGATCCCTCTTTCCAATCCTTATAACAACAAGTAGAATTATTTCCTTATTTAAATACTTGAACTTTGCTTTCAACCACCAATAAGGGAAATATGCTTTTCACTAAAACATAAGGGAACACTTCATATTCTCTCCTTTCATATTTACTCCATTTCTCATTTATTCTTACTATACCCCACAATGCCCTATATAAATGGTAATGACTATAACATAAATGAATGTATGGATGGGTGTGTACTTTACAAGTAAGGATCAATTGCATCTGGGTAGGTTTTTCTTTGAACTTTCCATAGGTAATATATCGGATATACTTGGTCAATTGGTAGATTTGATATCATTTAACCATCGAACTTTGGTCTATATAGACAATCATATGTCAAATAATTAACCATTTATCCTCTATTATTCTTACATTTGTGTTCGTTTCAGCCATGAACAACCACTGGTTTCATGAGTATGCAGGGAATGAGATTTTACAATTGTTCTTCTTGAAGTGGTTTACATTCACATAGGTGATTTTTAATTGTGTTATGGCATAGATACACTATTTAGTCAAATCTCTCGAAATAAATTTTTTTTGAAAACTTTACACTTTATTAACTCGTTAAAAGTCATAATGTTTTATCACTGTTCCTAAACATTGTCTTCATCATGAGAATTGATTGAATTATTTGACAATGTCGAACTGTCAAGCAAAAGTTTGATTGATCTTCTTGAACCTAGCTCTTTAGATCTCTAGTCTGCTAGGTAGACTTACCTCCATGATGACTTGTCTTAAGCCTTAAAGTTGTTCTCTTAAATGATCTTTCAACTACCTCTCTAGCTAGGTCTTATGTAAGTGGATCCAACATATTATCTCCAGACTATATAGTCAATGGTGATAATTCTACTAGAGGATAATTGTCTCACGATATTATGTCTTCATTGTAGGTGACGAGATTTTCCATACTGCAAAATGCTTCCCGCCCTATCTAATGATGATTTACTATCACAATGTATGCATATAGGTCGAATAGATTTGAGCTTGAATGAAATGTCTTCTAAAAATATTTGGAGCAATTCAGCTTCTTCGTATGCCCTATCTAAAGAAATAAATTTATATTTCATTGTACAGCGAGCGATACATGCCTATTTGGATGATTTCTAAGAGACTACTCCTCCACCAAGGGTAAATAGAAACCCATTTGTCAATTTTACTTTATTTAACTAGTGACCCAATTTGCATCACTATATCCCTCAATCATGGTGGGATATATGTGATAATACACATCATAATTTTGTATACATTTTAGATACCCCAAAACTGGTTTCGTTAACATCTAATAATTTGGTTGGGATTTCTTGTGAACTTACTCAAATTGCTAATAACACATGTTATATCTAGTTGCGTATAATTCATTATATACATCAAACTTTCCAACACTCTTGCATAGTCCATTAAAAATAACTTTCACCTTCATTTCTCTAAAATGTAAAGCTTACATCAATTAGGGTCTTGACAATATTGAAATCCAAAGACTTAAAATTGTCTAGTACTGTTTCATATTGCTAGACCTTGTGGAATTTTGTGAATTCTGATTCCTAAGATCAAATCAGCAACTCCTAAGTCCTTCATATCAAATTTTCTAGACAACATGTGATTAGTAGCATTTATATCGTCAATACATTTACTCATTATTAACATGTCATCAACATATATTCAAACAATGACTCATGAATTAAAGTATTTTTAATATATCACATTTATCACACTCATTGATCATAATCTGTTTGCCATTATTGTTTGGTTAAATTTAGCATATCATTATTTGGGTGCTTGTTTGAGCTCATATAATGACTTAACAAGTTTGCACACTTTTCTTTCTTTACTAAGAATCACAAGTCCCTCGTGTTGTTTTATGTAAATTTATTCCTCCAATTCTCCATTTAAGAAGACTGCCTTAACATCATTTGCTGGATTTCAAGACCATGAACAGTCACTAGTATCACTACCACCCAAACATATGTTTTCCTTGTTACAAGCGAGTATTTCTTAAAGTAATCCAAACCTTGTTTCTGTCTATAACCTTTGACTACAAACTAGTCTTTTATTTATCAACTTTGCCATTAACGTTCATTTTCTTTTTAAGGTCTCATTTTGACCCTAAAGGTTTATTTTCGGGAGAAAGACCAACCAATTTCCATGTATAGTTATTTAAAATTGATTAATGAGTGGTAGATTTTTCACTCATTTAAGGTCTATTTAGCTCAATAATTAATGTCGTCGATGCTTAATGTTGTCCTATTCTGATAAAATGTTACAGGTATGAAGGCAATTAGACAAGCCAGGCACTAATGTTTGAAAGAATGGAAAAAATTACAAAAAGAAATGCAAAGTAAACATTGTTGATCGCCTAACATGAAAGGTGGATCGCCAACTGACTATCACCTCACCCAAATTGACACTGCATAGCACTTTAGTCTATCAAAGAGGATCAACACACTCCAATAGAGACAACGATATACGGAATTAGAACGGCGATCCTGATGAACATCGTTAAAAGCGACAGTGTTCAAAGCAAAGATTGAATGCTCAATAGTTGAACCAAAGTTGTACTCGGTGAATATCCAAATGTGAAAGGCTGACTCAATCAAGTTTGTCAAGTAAGGTTCCAACACTTGAAGCCTAGAGCATTATAAGGCGAGTTGAGGAGAGAAAGGGTGATTTGAAAAATAGGTTTGGTGAGCCCGAGTAATGTCACCAAGTTAGTCCTGAAATGAATTTTGGACCCAATTTTAGGAAAGTACAAATAGTCCAAAGGATAGAGATTTTATAAGTTTCATTTTAGGGAGTTCCAAAATTTCTCTTAGGAGAAGAGTTAAGGGTTTTAGAACACTTTACCTTTAAATAACAGTTTTCTAGATTTTGGGGCTTTACAACTTGGTGTTTTCATTTGATAAATTGAACTTGAATCCAAAGTAGGTCTACTTATAATTGCTTGATTTCAAGTTACCCATGACTGTTTCCATGGAAGGTATAATTTCTCTACTTTTTGTGATGGATGGCTAAAACCCCAAGATCTAAGGGGGCTCTAATGTGGTTAGGTGTTGATTTAATGTAGTGGGTATTGTGCCGTGCTATGTTTTGTGGTTGTTTATGCATTAATTTAGTCTAATTACCATGGGGTTAAACTATGGGTTAAGGTTTCAAAATTAATTCCTACTTCTGATCTTCGGTTGATGCTCGAAAGAGATAAATTGGAGTGTGTAATTAGTTCAGTACTAGTAATTTAGGCTTTATGTCTATGGCTTGCTTGAAAGAGAGGTTATGGGTCGGATCTATTTGTCCTTTTCTTGAAAGAGAGGATAGAGTAAGGTATTGGGTTATTTAGTATTGGCAATTAGATGAGACCGAAAGGAAATTCGATGCAAGGATGCTTTGAGATTGAAAGAGGATTAGTGTCATTGAATATGACTTAGCCTATTTATGTATGTACATCACTATAGAGCAGCACAATCACCCCTATATTACGTCAATTTCCAATCCCCGCACCTCTAGATTACTTTTTAACCCTTGATTTCATCGTCATTGTAGTTTAATTGTGATTATTGATAACCAAGATTTATATTTAGTTGGTGGTATCATCCACCCAATTGTTCTTACTACTCCAAATAAGCTAATTTAAAGTCCAAAATTCTTGATAAGGAATTCTCCATGATATACCATTCCTTATGGGATTCGAACCCGACTTTTTGTTGGATTTTTTTACTGGCAACGACCACTCACTCTTTTTTATTTAGTTTTGGAGAGTAATTTGAGGGTTATAAAAAATGGTGTGACTATAGTAGAGGGGTGGTTGAGAATTCAAATTGAGAAATTAGATTTTAATTTTATTTTTTTTAGTAAATTTGTTGTTTGGTATTGTTGTTAGCTAATTTGTAGGTTGACAAAATGAATGACCGTGGAAGTAACAATGATAGTCACTATGGTCGAAACAACAACATGGGTGATTTGAATAACATGTCCATTAATGTAATTCAAACAATGGGAGCAAACCAGATACCTCCTACAACCGGGAGGGCTATGTTTCACATCACCTAAACTATGATACAATTTCTCCAGATGAAAGGAATTTTTTGGGGGTCTAGCTCATGAGGATCCCCATGAACACCTTTGGAATTTCAAGGAGGTATGTGGACCCTTTGTGTTCAAGAATATCTCCCAAGAGTCTGTAAGGTTGATGTTATTCCCGTTCTCTTTAACGGGATAGGCTACAAGATGGTTCGCAGAATTTCCAAATGATTCGATCACTTTGTGGGAAGATCTTAATGATGCCTTCTTGGAGAGATTCTTTCCAACCCTCAAAGTTAGTAGAAATTTGCCTTCAAAACCAAAATTTCAAGCGTATTGTAGGTGAACCTCTACATGAGACGTGGTTGACATTCAAGAAGTTAATTTTCCAATGTCCAACACATGGCATTCTAGAAAATTTGTTGTTGCAATACTTTTATTTCAGCCTTGATTCGGTCGATAAAGGTGGGGCGGATCAATTAATCCATGGTGGATTAATGAGAACATTGTATGATGTGGTTTCATTGTTGCTAGATTATATGACTAAGGTCAATCGAAAATGGAATACTAGAGAGGACCAAGTACCTACTCTTCAAGTGGGTTAAACCAAAGAACAAGTCGATAAAGACCATGATAGAGATGAAACCATAGGCAAAATTATGACCTAAATCAATTTATTGTCCAAACATGTCATGAGAGGTTGAACCAAGTCGGTGAATGTGGTTGAAAACAACACTGGGCAGAGCCCAGATGATGCTAAATTTGAGGCATTATACCATGAGAAAGTTCAATACTTGGGAAATCAAGTGGAGGCTTCTCACACGTATTATCAATGACAAGGTGGTAACCAAGGCTGGAACAAAGATAAAGATGGTGGTTGGAAAGACTAGCGAGGTAAATTGGAGAGATAGGGAGATGGAAATAGATAGGTATGTGCCTCTCCATGATCTTCCCCGCCCAAAAGAACCAGCTGGGTCAGAAGGAAGCCAGATTGAAAACATGTTTGCAAGGATCTACAACAAGATTGAAGGGTCCGATAAAGTGTTAAAGGAATTGAAAAAATGACTTCTCCACTTATCCTAGATGGTGACTTCTCACTCAGTTTCCATTAAGTAGATGGAGACCCAACTAGGCCAAATTGCCTGTCATCTCAATCCAAGGCAAAAGGTAACATTGTCAAGTGACACAATCCCGAACCCCAAGAATGATTGTTAAGTTTGAGAACTTTGTCGTGCCACGATGTTAAATAAGGTACTTCTTAGGAGGCAACCCAAGTATTTACCTTTGTTTTTATTGCTTTTGAATAACGTATGTTGCGAGTGCAGATTGAGAAGAGGTTGAAAAGTTGAAATATTGAAAAGGTAAGCATAGGCGATGCCAAGACCCAAAAGGCAATGCATTGAAGGCATTAAGTGGACTCATTCTTGTTCGCCTTTTATCTTGAATAGATAGAAAAGAATACTGTCAAAATTGACGATCAGAACTCCAAAAGACGATCAACCAAAGTGCACTATGTGGATTCCATCGGGTCCTCCAAAGCAGTATTCAGGTCTGGCAATTGTTCAGGCATGTTCAGTGAACTTAAGCTCCAAATGGTGATCTACCGAACATGTTCGGAGACATTAGTCAAGATCGTCGAACGGTCCTGGTATAAAAAGACCAAGAGTCTTTTCAAATTCAAAAATCAAAACCTTTGATAATTTAGAGCCTTCTCGATACCTTTCTCTTTTTTTGCATACTTTAATTGTTTGTGAGCCTTTTGTGAGTGTTTACAAAGTTTGGGAGTCCATTCATTTGGATTTCGTATCAACCCAACCCCAATCCCCTAATTCTCTTGATTTTTACGATATTAAGTTTAGTTTTTGAATCCTTGTTGATATTTTTAAATTTAAAGTGCTTATAGGGTGTGGGCTTGAGCCCGTTAACTAATTTTATGTGCCAGATTAGAATGGATAGCATTGTATTGTATGATTGGAACTTTACCCATGAGATTTTGATTATGTATGCCTGTCAAATTACGAATCATGTGTTGGTTAAATTGTATAATTGAATTGATGAATGTGTTAGGTCTATGTCTAATTTAATGTGGGTGAAGTTTGACTAACTCAATGTTGACCTAGTTGCATGATTTTGACCAATGATAGACAGGGTGACTATTTTCTTAAGTGAAATCATCAATTAGTGCAATATTTAGTAATATCTAGGGGAAATCTGAGTACTCATGGGTAGAAAAGCATATAGGTGGATTGTAATGTTGAGTGGGGGGGGGGGGGGAGGAACTCGTATTTGTTATGTGTGTTGAATTAGTTGTGAAAATTAGGTGTAACATCTCGCTAATTGAAAGAACTAGAAAGAAGTTAAAATTGGTCTATATGGTACATTCCGTTAGTTTTCTTTTTGGTCTATATGGTCTTTTGGTTTTGTAGTTTTTTACGTAGTATTTTCTCCTTGGTCTTTTATACTTGTATTTTGATCTATATTTTTTATAGTTTCTTTTTTTATTTTTATAATACCTATCCGTACAACCAAATTGGGGTGCTGTTTTATTTTTGCAACATGCTAGGTTTTTTACTAATATCTTTTCCATTTTTATTTCTTTTTTATGTTTTTCACATAGTTCTATAAACCATCGTTGTAGGAATTTTATTCTAGCTCCTAAGGTGTCTGTTAATCCTGTTTCATTCCAACTTTTTATTACTTTTGAATTAAAAGGTTCTGGTAATTTTGTAAAATATAATTTTCTTATTTCTTTACTTTCTTCTGTGCTATATGTTCCTTTATAATAGTATTCTTTAAATGCACATGTA
>JAJOOO010036383.1:0-16011 GCA_029582685.1 Solanum piurae
GGGGGGGGGGCGCCCCCCCCAGTGGTACTGAAGACCAGAAAGAGTCCAACTCTAGTCACCTTACCAATCAACATATTGTATAACCTCTAAAGTCCAATCAAAATATCATTCTGGTTGCTAAAATTTTGTCAAGACGCGTATATTCTACGCCCAATTTTATTCCAAAGAGGTAGTAAAGCAAACTGTAGAGGCACATATTTTCAAGCAGAAGACTCCATGCGATATTGTAGTTGATATCAGTATTGACACGCAATACATGAGAAAGGGCATTACCTACCCAAGCTATTTATCCTACTTCTCTTCTCGAGCTGCACACACATTTCTTAATTCTTAGACCAAAATTTCTTAAAAGATTCTACATTAATACTTGTTTCTGCAAGAGTCTTGGATGTTTAAGAAACTTACAATCAATGCAATGCATGAGCAAGTTAAAATGAAACAAATACTGGCAGCTCATTAAATGGATATATTGCTCAAACAAGATGCTCCTAGTTCCTAAATATGTGGAGTTGCCACTACATTCACTTTAATATAAAGTGACAGCATACTGCATTTGGATGGCATACTACTTAGGCCTTAAAATTGTGGTTTTGGATAGCTTGAGCATTTATACTGTAATGTTGCCCAATGCTATTAGTGAAGCTTATACGTTTTGAAAGATCATCCCATGAATGCAGTCAGAATCTAAGCATGTTCCTTTAAGGTCTTACAGTTCATCAGCTAATAGTATAAGAAATCTAATGATCATTGATTTCTTTTCTTTTTCTTTTGGATGATAGTGGTGTCTACGAGTAATCCACCGGATAGCCTGCCACTGCCCACGATCACAGTTGTGGGAACCATACCCACCAGAGTTGGAGCAGATAGGGTCACATTACTGATATGCCTCAATGGCTCAACCACCCAGTCATCCCTTGGCGACTTACAATAACAAGTATATTAGGATGCCAAGAACGCTATCATGGACAACTAGTTTATATCTGCGATTCACGCAATCAATATGCTTATGATAAGAAAGATATCCACACACATACTACATATACATCATCTAGTACTCTATTTCAGATTTGACACAAGGCATAAACAAAACATCACACTTTAAGTTTTTTTTTCTTTTTATCTGATATTTTCACTTTTGATAAATAAAAGATCTAATACCATCAATAGCTCTACTGAGAATTATTGATTTGCCACACATTGTTCTAGTGATCCATCGCGCGAAAACATCATGTTGATTAACTACTATGATTTTCCACAATGAGCAACCAATACAATTCACACATAATCAGAGACTTGAGAAACAAATTTTATAGACCAAAACTTCTACTGATTAACCATAAGCTAAATGAGGAGACAATAAAGAGAATTTCTTCTACTAATTTTTTTTTTACCTTGGCTCAAATTCCAAAACCTCAGTAAGTTTATTCCCATTTGTATCATTCCACTGAACTTTTCTCTTTGGCTTAGCTATCTTTTTTGACAATCCACCTTTCCTAGAAGGCAACAATGCTTTAGACTCATCATCTTCATCTTTTCCACCATTCAACACAGAATTAGGAAGAGCTTCCACACTATCAACATACTGAATTTTCTCCCCTTTAAAATCTTTATTATTCTTTGTATCCATTCCTCCAAACTCACAACAACAACAACAACAACAACAACAACAAACAAATCTTCCTTCTAAATTCCTTTACCTAAACAACCTCAAAATCAGATGATTCCAATGCAAAACCAACAACCCCATTTCAACAAAAATCCTCAAAAAGATCAAATCTTTACAAGAAAATTTCAAGATTTAATGCATTATCTTCATAACCCACAAAAACCCACCTCCCAAATGATATCAAACCAAGGAATTTGCAGATTCTTGATCTTCAAATCCTCATAAAACTATATGGGTATGTATTAAAAAAGCTAAAAAGCTAATCTTTGTATTGGTTTAGCTTCAAGAATTGTTTTTTTTTTTAATTTTCCTTCTCTGAATGTGAAGGAAAATGGAAAAAGTAGGAGAATTGGTATAACAATGAATCAAAAACCCTTGAAACTGTATGATTAGATTGGGAAAAAAGAGAGAAAAAATAGAAAGAAGATACAAGATACAGTGTGTGTGAGAGAGAAGTGCGTTTACTTTATAAATTTTCACAAAATTATTAGGATTAATATTTCTATATTTGTATCTAATTACTGTTGCTGCCAATCTTGACTCAGTGAAAGTACAGATAACAACCGATAAAAGATGTGGTACACAGGATCAAACTGTTTTTTTCCCTTAATAAGTAGTTTTGGATTTGAGTCATAAATATAATATTTTTTTGCAGGGAGTGTTTCTCTTAAATAAGGCCCTACAGAGTATGAATTCAAATTAATCAAATTTTAATACAGATATAAAAAAATATGGAGAATAATTTTTTTCCGTATTATGATTCATATGTTGATAGTTTATGTGCATTTTAATTAATTTATTAGGTATAAAAATGGAGATAGAGAGGTGCAAGTTGTTTTAGTTGAATACGCTTTGTTAAAAATAATAATATAAATAATGCATAAACTTTTTGTATATACATAAGTTGTTGAATCTCAGAAGTGGAGTTTGGGGAAGATACAATCTACATAGATTTACCGTTACTTCGTGGAGGTAGAAATATTGTTTTCAAAAGACATCGGCTCAAGTGCACTTAAAGAACATAGTGTATCAAACATAGCAACTAACCAGAAAGGCAATGCAATACCTATTAGGAAGGGACAAGAACAACAAAATCCAGTGCAATAATCAAAACACAATAAATAATAGACGCTGATAAATATTAAAAACAAATACTATGATCATACGGCTAGTTCAACGACAAATATCAACAAGCCTAAACTTTCAAAAAATAAGAAACACTATTATCTATTAACGTTTTATACGCATTATTCATATTTTTCTATCTAAAATTATGTTCTCGTTAATCTGAAGTTACCGTATATACAAAAATTGTACTCCTCCTTTAATTTCTATCGCTCTCCTTTCAATTCTTAGATTTTTAAAATGCTAATAAAAGTTATTAGAGACAATTTGTTAATAAAATAAGAATTCTTCATATATAAGTAAATTTATGTGGAAACAATAGGTTTTACAACATGATTTTTTATTTTTTTAAAATGTTTGATAAAGTTTTAACTTTTAAGTGTTATAAAGTAAACTCCAGGATTTTAAGAAGGTAAATTGTAATTAATTAATGCCAAAAAAGGAGTTAGTTATGAAGATGACAGGTGGAAATGTGGGGCCTAACTATTGAATATAAGAATACTAAAGTGGAAACACTTTGAATTTCTTCACATGAAGATGTCTTTTTTATATATAAAAAAAATAATATTTTTTTATATAATAAATTGGTTAGTTAATATTATTGTCATTATTTGAATATTCCTTTTAGTTTGGAAATACTTTGTTTCATCTTACAAACCATGTTCCCCCCCTTGTTTTTGAGTACTTATTTATTTTTATACTTATTCAAAACTGATGTCCTAAAGTTTATTAAAATCTTGAAATTATATAGAAGTAAATGTTAGTCCAATTAGAGTAAACGACTTTTTAAGTAAGGAAAGCATCATACTGCAATTAATTTATCGTTTTAAGGATATCGCTTTATACTTATCATATGATATATGAGTTTATAAAGATAGACCGAATAAAACATTGAATGAATTCTTACTCTTTTATAGAATGATTTTTCGTATTTACTTATGAGTTCTTTTTTCTTTTAACAATGATTAAATTTAATCACGATGTTAATTCTTTCTTAATTTGATGTATAATGGAAATCTTTTGATTTGTTTATTCAAATCACATTAGAACAACTTAATTGATATGGTGATCTTTACTTAATAGAGATGAAATGATAGTGACACCATATTTTTATAACTATAATAATGTATAGGTTAGTATGCATACATCTTAATTGAATTTTTGAGATATATGTCACTTCTTATCAGTATCAAATAATGACATTATTCTTGCAAAAAGAAGAAAAGAAAATGGACATGTTACTTGGATTTGATTTTATTTATTTATTGGTAGGGCTACTTTGTTGTCAAATCGTGGAGAAAGAAAATGTCCAATCCATCATCCCATTGAATTTGTATTTATATATGGAAAAAAAAAAAGATAGAATGTCAATGGTTAAAATAACAAGTGTAAAGTAAAACCATTGATTAGTGAAAAATAATTTCTTTAAATTATCTCTTGGATGATTTCAAAGTTGTCTTAAGAATTCTTTTATGTAGTCTTTTTTTTTCTCTAAAAAGAAAAAAGAAAAAAGAAAAAAATTGAAGGTACGACAATTAGGGAAAATGGAAAAGAGGATTATAAGATGAGAAATTGAAATCTCATTAACAAAATTGTTGACGAAATTACTAATCTCGCATTTTAATGAATAAATAAATAAATAAAAGTCTTTGTGAGTGAAAAAGGGACATAATTATTAAACTAATGTTCTAATTAGATCAGCTCTTCCTTGTTTTTATTTACTTTTATTATTCCCATTCTCATTATTGTCTATATGATTTCTTAAGGATCACATTTTCTTTCTTTCTTTCTTTATTAATTTTGATATGCTTTATTGAGTCGAGTGTTTATAAAAAAAAAAATTTACAATTATAAATAGGAATAAAACTATAAACGCACTACGCACCACATTTATTATTTGCTTACATACCAAACACAAAAAAATTAAATAATAAAATTCGCTTACTTTTTCTGAAAAATGTTTTCCAATAAAAAAATTATTTCTTAGCAAACACATGCACCCTTAAGGGACAAATTACCAAACAATTACAATAATGGGAAAACGTTTTTGTTATGCTAAACTAGAAGAATATATAATAATTAGTACTCCTATATGATACTCTTTTTAACTTTTTGTGGTGGTGGGGTGTTTAGCAACTGGCAAGATAAGATATGTAGTTAGGAAATATACAAAAATGCATATGATTAAAGATAATTAAAGGGTCCATATGAGGGCAAAATCGAAAAAAAAAAAGGTTCTAAAATTTTAATGACTCTCAAACTAATTTTTTTTGGTATCTCCATTTTTATTTTATTTTCTACTCCATCGTCTATACTTAAATTAGGATTTGATGATAGCTGAATATAATTCACATCGAAAAATTTCATATAAAAGGTAAAACATTCTTTGATAAAAATGACTTTATATTCAGGACTCGAACTCGACTCAAAATCTATACTTAATGATGAAGGAATGAGTATTGATTACTCTACGACAACCTTGGTTAATTACGATACAAGAAAAGGAGGGAGACTTTATTCATTAGACTCTTTCAAATAAAACTAACAAGAAATTGAATTGATCATTTCAAGGTAAGGTTACGTTGAGAATAATAGAATAAATAGATATATTTATGAATTATGAAGTACTTGTCATCAAATTTTTAATTTATTTTAGTTACTCGATTTGTAATTAAATATCTAACGTATTTAATAAATTTTCTAAGAATACAATCTCAACCCTCAAGGTTCAAGAACAAAATACTGAATTCATTTGAAAAACTGTATCTAATATTGTAACTCCGCCTCGATAAAAAACATGTAATGAGATTATTGTCATTATACATATTTTTACTAATCTATCCTTTGTGGCTGCTGAGCGTGTAAAGCAAATAGTAAAGTCTAATTATTTTAGAGAAAAAGACATAGTAACAAATTACCAAATTTGTGCATGATGCTTTGGCACTAGTGGATAGTGATGTATGGCATGACGCAAAAATAAATAATGTATATATAGGGTCGAAAATAGAAGTTCATATATAAATTTGATCGAATCTAATAATGTTTTTCAATTATATTTGAAAAACGAAAGAATTTTTCTGTATTGACTAGATGTGGACAATGACACTCTTGAATGACAAAAAAAAATGAAGACATTTATTGGATGTAAAGAATAAATTTAATACATTGTTGAAGTAAGGTGTATTAAATTTTGGACCACCTCAAATTTAGGACTATATTAATCTAAGTACTTTATAATCATAGTGGTTTAAACCTCATTAATAAGTACTCCCTCTGTCCTGAATTACTTGTTCACTTTTGAATGACACGTCTATTAAGAAAACAATTATTGACATAATAAGCTTACCATTTTACTCTTGTTAATTATGAAGTAGATGAATTAAAATTTAAGATTTTCAAGAAGTTCTATCTTTTTCAAAATAATTAATTGAGGATATAATGGTTAGAAAATTTTGTTGTCCTTTCTTGATTTGTCAAAATGGACAAGAAAAAAATAAATTAAACAAATAATTAAGAACAGAGGAAGTATTGATCTTTGTCTTTGTAATTGTCAACCTTACTAGTTAGAGTAGGTAAAGCTAGTGTGTTCAATACTTCATTTTTTCTCTAGAAACTTATCATTTTCCTTCCCATTCCTTGGCATTTCATAATTTAAAGGTATTTGTCGCAAATATTGAGTTTAGTTGAATTTGTTGAATGTAGGTTGTATTTACTTTTACAAATACGGATGTAACTTTGTGATAACATCGATTCATCTAAACCAAGTACTTTTGATACCAAGCATAATTAATGTAGCATAAATGTTAAGAACCATTTGGGACTTGGGATAAGTTTAGTGGAGAAACAAGTTATCCCAAATTATAATATGAGGATTAAATAGTGATGGAGTTATTTAATGAATATATTTTTATTGCGCGATATTTGGTTCATTGGACTAAAAATGTGATATATAGGATATAAAATAAAACATGTGCTTGGTGTATATATACTAGATAAGTTGGAATAGAGTTCCAATTTTAACCTTGAATTTTGTGAAGGACTTTGGAGGGAAGAGCCTTGGAAAAGGGCATCTTTGTCATTGTAGTGTTGTATCCCCAAATTGCTAATTCCAATTTCGAAAATTCAACCAAACGTACGATAAAACTATCTCACATCTAATCGCAAGATTATTATCTCTTGTACCACCAACCAAACGATACAATTGGCAAAATTAAAAGCCTTTGCACAATTTCACTTTTGATCTCGATAAAGCTACTCAGAATAAATTGGCAAAATGTCAACGATTACCTAACTTGCTTAAACAATCCAAATCAACTCCTCTCATGGTAGAAAAACAGATAACTTTGAGTTTAAATCCTGAATTCACCTTACCCGAAAACACCCCTTTTCTATTTAGTATATTTTGTTTTAAAATCCAAGTGTAAATTGGAATAGGACAATATACCAACCATTAAAGAAGACAATAAAAATCTCTCAACTTTCTAGTGAGATTGGCCCCAACACCAGAATAAGATTCAAAAAATCAAATATTTTTAAAATCTTTTATAAGTAGTTCCAAGAACTCATTAACTTAATTATACAATAAGATATCTTCTTGATTGATTTTGCACACATGCAACAACCAAGTGAAGTGGATACAATATAATAATGATCAATAATAGTTCAGTAAATGTGCACGGGTGGGAGTGCTTCACCCTTAACCAGAGGTCTCGAGTTCGAGCCCTGGGTATGGAGAAAATCTTGTTGGGAGCGCCACCCCCGAATGGGCCCTGCAGTGCGCGATCCGAATTTAGTCGGGGCTCCAATGTGGCCTCCGTACACCGGGTGGGAAACCAAAAAAATAAAAATAATAGTTCAGTAACCAGTGCATAGAATCATATATAACATGATTGTTGTATCTGTTTCCTCATCTTTGAAGACAAGCATTGACAGATATGATCATATGGACTGAAGACAAAAAAAAAAGTAGTGCCGTTTGTCTTGTTAGGTAAATAAATTGCTTCAAAATACACTAAACATGATTGCAAAATTAGAAACTTGCATTTTACTCAATAAAAAGTGAACTACTTCTACCACAACAACTCATCAGTAAAAACCTGTTTTACATACCTTCATGCGAATTCATTCCACTTTCAAGATCAACACACAGAGCATGGCGTGTTTTGAACGTGCATCGCCAGCATTGAAGGAGATTCTGCTCAGATTATACCGGTAAAATGAACTATACTCGTTGTTCTTTCTACTTCAAGTCATGTATTCAAGATTTACTTCTCAGTAAAGTAGACAAATATCTGTTTACTGTAGAGGCTAACACAACAAAGCATTTTATTAGTCATAATAACTTTTGTAATCTCAACAACTAGCAAATGATGCAACATGTTTTTGTTCATAATAATCATGGTGTCCTGGCCAGCTTGCTTGCACCTAAACTAATTCCACAGGTATCTGCTATCTCCCAACTCTATCCACCTTCCACCGAGGCCTAGACAGATAAGAAGAAATCACCTAGCGTTTAAGATTTCATGGTTCTCAAACCACTTCATTAACCACTAGGGGAACCGTTGAGTGCAACAATGTATTCATCTGGATGAGCATTGCTGATCATAGTGTAGGGTCGGTCTAATATTCGAGTTCAGTTCCAATTTCAATACTAGGTAATTCTAGTCTGTCAAAAACATACAGTGAACATTATTTTTTCGCTAAGATTTTCAAGATCACATAATTAGAATTTAGAAACCCAAGTAAAATTCACTGAACACATTGGAGAGTGTCTCATAAGGTAAAAAGGAGAGAGTACAGAACATAAGGCAATTATAAAGATTAAGCAGGAATCATTAGGTAAAGTATAATTAAGTTTTGAGAAATACAGGATTAGTTAACATTGCCGATGAATAGTAATTTGTTTATAGTTATGATGTGGAAGCAGATAGACATTGAGTGTACACAAAAAGGATTCTATTTGGCAGACAAAAGAAGGCGTTGTACAAGTAGAATTCCATTTCTGGGGCTACATTTGCCTTCTGGTCTATTAGCAAATGTTGCTTTCAACAGTCAATTAGTGACAGCAACACTGAGAAAATTTAAGGGATGCCACTTTTTGTGACCACAAGTCGGTACTGGACTTACCAAATTGCTTGAAAGAGATGAGCCAATCAGCCAACCACCATATTCTCTAAGTTCCTGCTAAGTTGGTCCTGCTGCATAAACAACATGCTGTTATTTAGATCATACTCACACAACAAACTAATTGGACTGAATAATCACGATTTTATATCAAGTTAGACTACAAGTTGGGATCTGCATATGAATCCTATCTATCCATGTCACTCTATTTGGATCCACACCATTACTATATACAAGAGATTTATAGGAAACCTACAAAGAAAAGACACATCAAAAACATGGAATAAAATAGAGACGTCTAATTTGAAGCCTCTTTTTCTGCGGTCAGGAAGTTGACAACGACAACAAATCTAGGTAATGAGATGCTAATTCCAGATTGATTAAAACAACTGATTGAACCTCCCTCTAGTTTAGCAACAAAATGGACCTTCCACTAGTTTAGCAAGACTAAAAAGACCTCCCATCTACAGTTCAAAAATTACAGAGATCATTCTTGCCTAACTGTAAAATTGACAGAATTCATTGAGATCCGATATCCCAAAAACAAAACTATACAAAGTTGAGGCCCATTTAGTATTGTTAAGCTGGAATAAGTGTAAGTAATTCACCTTAGATTTTACTAGCTGGATTGTAAGCAGTACTCCAACATGTTTCTTCTTAAGTTTTTGAATAACATATATGTAAAAATTAAAATAAAACTCTTACCATGAACATGCTTGTTTTTTCTTGAGACAGAGATGAAAGGGCTATTGATGCCGACCATCACCTACATGAATTTGGGTCCGTTGAATATTACATTCAGGTAAGAGCAACTAGCAACCACAAGCATACATTGCATACCTGATTGAAGTTCATGGCACAAAAGACAAGGTTTGTCTTAAGGCAGATCCTTCGGACTGAAGGACAATTTAAGCAACTACTTTTATATTAAAAAAAAAAAAGAACTCCAAGTTGAGAAATGCATTTTTTTGCTTAAATGTCTGCTGATTTTCAACAATCCAAAATATGTGTCCATAACTTTTTTCTTTTTGAAATATTTTGTCAGTCATTGGTGTCAGATCCTGATCATACCTACTTATCAATATCAACCCCAATTCTGTCTCAAGCATTCTTGGTCTCAACTCGACTTTCACGTTACACTATACAGAAGGTAAAGGCTATTAGTGCTGAAGTTGTGGAGATTGTTGAGCCTCCAAAAGAAGGATATCAGCTGACTATACGACTCAATTTTGCTAGAATGTCGCATGGTAAAGGTTTGGAACTCCTCTCATCAACTCTGCCCCCCACCCCTTTATCGTGTTTTAGAAACATCTCAGAAGAAGAAGAATAGATCATGCAATAAACAATTAAATGTGGCACCACAAGTGAAAACAATAACAAATTAAAGTAGTCAGCTACTTCCACTTTGTTATGGTGATGGTAAGATATAAACAGAGCCATCAACAGTGGAACCAAATTGAATTTCTTTCAATTACAACTTTGATAGTATTCCACACTGCAATGGTGCTCATAAAATTTGTGTTGTCTTTTGTTCATTTCAGAGTCTATAAAAATGATCACAGACATTGCTGCTGTGCAAGGTGTAATTCTGAGTTCTCAGCTGGAAGAAATGCTGATGAATGTGAATTCACAAGATGTGGCTCAAGGGATGTACAAACCAATCAAACTTGTTTATCACCCAAGAGAGCCGTTTTATGTCATAAAACAGGTACTTCACATTATGTGATACTTTGTTTAATCACCTCATAACTGAATATGCAATTTCAAATTTAAGGACAAGTAAATGAACACACTATGCAGATAAGTAGCTCTGCCCAATGTAAGACTAGCTCAGTTAACATTAACTTGGCAGTAGTTGATCCTCATCGGCGGAACATCAGTAGAGGGATTAAAATGCAATATGGGGCAGCCATAAATGCTGAAGCCCTTTCTGAGAAACAATTAGTTCATTTAGCATGCAGATAGCAATACTCAAAATAATGCACCAAAAAGTGACAAAATTATACTACAAATGGAAGAGAAGTTAAAAATTAAAGTGAGAACATATTTTCCGAAACCATCAAATTTCAAGACTATTTCAGACTTTAATATCTGCAGAGTGATTATTCTTCAAACCATCAAACCAAAAGTCTTACGTCTTGGATTGCAGACTTTACTTGCAGTAAAATTACAAATTGCAAGCATTTTATTCACAATTATACCGGAAGTACACACCTTTTGTCATGACAATTCAGGAAGTTGTGAAGGAAGAACAGGTTGCAGGCACTAGAAGCATGTTTTAGATCAAACTATAAACTACGCCATATAGTACTTCCAAACTACTGTGTATAGCTACTGTGTTTTGCTAAGTTAAAAAGTATGGCACATGAATAGCAACTATATGATGGGATCTGAGTTAAATTGGCATATTTGAAGGAACTTGAATGAAGAGAAATAATTTTATTAAAAAAATGTAGAGAAAAATTCCTTCCTTAAATATGAGATTTGTGTGAGAGAATACAGCCTCATGCTTCTTAATATGTAAACTCTACATTTGTGACAGCCCCAGAAAATCACGGCAGTATTCCCAATGCGTTTCAAGGAGAAAACAGATGTGATTATAGCAACAGCTTTCTTCCAGGTAACACAATTTTATAGCATGCATGACTTTGTTCAAGTGTCCAGGACATTGACAGTTTCCGCAGCAGGAACTCATGGATGTTGCAAATACAAAAGCATGTGCCAAGGCACCCCATTGCATCTGGTCCCCTATTCCACCTCCTGAGCTAAGAGGAGAAGCAATTGAAGACTTGAGCACAAACGGAGGATTTGTTTCTTTTGGTATCTTCTATTAACAGCTCACACGTATACGCAAATTACTGTTTCTCTCAAATAAATGAAACATTTGATAAGGGCAAAAGAAAAATATTAATATTACTTCAGCTTTCGAGAAATAAAAGACTCCATGACCTCCTAACATGAGTAATGATTTGAAATAGACATTAAAAAAGAGAAGAGATCTACTTGTAAGCTCAGAAGATACATATATTGGTGTTCACCTGCATTCTCTAAATCTTGGAATTGGAGATGACCTGATATTTACCTTTTTATCATGGCATTCACAGATATCACTTCACGCCATATTGAAGGCAAAAGGCTAGACAAGACAGTGTGGAACCTTCTGAACTTTTACGCATTTGTGAAAAATCATGTAAAGGTAAAAACCCTTTAAGCGTGATAGCATTATACCTCTTAACATCTTATGCCTATTTCTGTATCAAACAGAGCACTCGAGGATTCATACAAAGAAGGATGAGAACATGTCTGAAGAGTCTGGTTGAGGTAAGGAAATAGATCAAATAATCATCAGGAGTAGCACATTATAGTTCATGAAGTATAAACAGTAGAACCTCTCTTACTCTCTGCACTCTGAGATGTCAATTTTGCAAAAATACACAGTGATGAACTACTATATGATTGCAACTTGTAGGTGTTACAGAAAACAGGACCTCAAGATGAGCAGCAGATTCAAGAGGTGAAAGGTATGAACCTTTGATTTTGAGGTTAACATATTTTTGAATAGAAAACCTAAAGAGAAACTAACAATCAAATACAGTACGACAGGATTTATGATTTTATGCACATATAATAGAAGCAAAGACACAGATTCTGTGAATTTATCATAGGTTTCATAATGAAAGATCATTAATTTTATTAGCTTGGAGCCACTTACCTTCCATATTAGTACTTTTTTTCCCACTGTTGTTCTAACTCTATACATCCTTTTTCTTTTACTTTCTGCTCACTATTTTCCAAATAACATTCATGCAGGATACAGGCGCATGAAAAAGTTGGTAAAGTTCACAAAATTCAAAATAATCAGATATAGAAGTGATTTCACCAGTAAACTTAAGAGGATTCGTTCGAGATTAAAAATCCACGGGTTCAATTGTTTTCATCGAAAATGGTTGACATTCCCCATCTTCTCCTCCAAGACAAAATACAGAAAGCTGGAAAAAGATATTTCTCTACAACACAATTAATAGATTTTGCTTATGGTCAGAGTTTTCCTGAAAAGGGACAAACATATCCTTTAAACAGGATAGTTGTTGCAATCTAGCATGTAAAACACCTTTGTATTTGTCACTTTATCAAATGTTGGCAATACATATAGATACCCGTGTACTATGTACATTGTAAAAATATTAAGCACAATAAACGAGTTGTTTAGCAGTTGTTTTATACTTCTACCAAAGATTAAACCCAGATTTGCATATTACTCTAGCTGTTAAGCAAGAAAAATCCTTTTCTATTTGATGATCAACAGTTTGAACTTTGAAGGTGATTATTTCATGCAATTGTCCATTAACATTATGTGTTACTTGAACCACGGTCTTTGGAAACAACCTCTCTACTCCATGAGGTAGGGTTAAGGTCTGTGACTGATAAACACATTTATGAAGTGAAAGCTTCATAAAAGTGGGCCTCAGGAATGCAAAAGAAACCTATGGGGGAGTTTAGGCTAATGTTTGCTTTAAAGTTGGTGACTGAATGAGATCAGATTCTGATTTCTGACAGAACCAGTGGTTACGCCATATGCCTCACAAAGATGAATTTGCATATATTCTAGTATTGCTATAAATGCAGAAGCCATCATTGCCCAGTGCAAAGACAATGCAAGATGGAATATTAGCTTTAGAAGAGACTTTCATGATTGGGAGGCAAAAGGCTGATTTGTTGCTAAAAAGTTGGAGGAAGGTGGCAGTATAGCAGGGAGGTCAGATCATTTATAGCTATAGCATACAACAACAACAACATACCCAATGAATTTATAGCAATAGCATATTAACCAAAAAAAAAAGATTTCAATCTAGGAGAGCTGAGAAAGAATGAAAGTGAAACTTTGGAAGAATACAAAGGCCCTACAAAAGTATTCTGTTAGGAAGATTGATATGCCTGAAGCTTGTCTAACACAAGAGAATCTAAGGAGAAGGGGATTGTTTTTGCGTAAAAAATACTAAGGAGTTCAGTGGATTATATTTGCATAACAAATGCTAAGGGGTTTATGGGATTATATTCGTGTAAGAGATACTACTTCTGTGATCTGGATACTTAAGACTCAAATCACTTGGACTTTGCATTGTACAATGCAACATATATGCTTTAAAAGAATTTGGGCAACAGTGATGATACTAAGAACCCAAGTCCCCAACAGCAACTTTCTGAAGCGCTGGTCTAGAAAAAACCGCGGTAGGAATGCAAAAAACATGGTTCACTCATTGCTGTTCCCTGTTTGCATTGTATGAATTCTTCAGGAGAAGAACCCCAGATGGTTTGGAGGAAAATCTAATCATCCTTATAGCATCAAGGATTTCTGTCTTTGTTCATTTGGTATAATTTTCATTTGCAGATAATGTAAATGAAGTTTTAGATTTCATAGGCTCTCTACATCTGTAACAGAGATGACCTTGCTTCTTTTGTAATTGACAGCAGTCCTTAGTCCAAAAATAAAAATACCTACATTTTCTTTTTCTAATTTAGTACAAAGAGACTTTAAAGACAAGTACGGAGCTTGATTGATTCGAAGAGTTCTTTCGTTGGCCACCAGCATTTTTCCATTAACAATCAGATGAATATAGAAATATAGAAAGACAACAATAACATAATGAACTGTAGAAACTCTCCTTTCATTCAATAGTAAGGTACATTGGAAAAGACAGAAGATCAAGAAAAACAAAAGGCTAGAATTTCCTATATAGTATAAAAAACATCTGTAAATTCAAAACTTACAAGGAAACCACTTCTGCAGTTTCTTTCAAATGCTTCTCTATCAAAGACATCCGAAGTTTCTCATTCTAACTCTAATTCAGGAAGCGGACGCATCAACACATCCTCTGATCCAACCTGTGCTAGCAACGGTCCACTTGTATCGCCACATCTCATTCTCTTATCCCGATTCAACAACGCAAACAACCCAAAACTCACGATCATCACCACAATAGCATGCACTATAAACAACAGATTCATCAATGCAGTTCCCCTCAACTTATTCTCCTCAAGATCACATTTAACATCATTTTTCCCCTTTGATAAACCCACCAAAAGATTCTCACATCCATCTAGTGAAAACATATCAGTATATAATGACAACCCAACTTGCAAAACCCAAGTCCCTTTCAACACAAGTACACAGGAAAACAAAAACTCCACAAAAAACAAAGATGGCTTTACTGCTAAACACAAGCAACAACCACCACAAACAAATGCCAACTCCCCCAAATGTCCATACATACCACCACTAACACCAACAAGTCCTTTCCCATTCATCAAGAATTCAACAGAAAAACAAACACCAGCAAAATTGTAAACCAAACTATCAAGAATTGCATAAAGATCAAAACTTTCTTTAACAACAATAAGAATCAAGAACACCCAGAAGAAGAAAATGACTAAAGATTGCTGCAAGAATGAGAATTTATACATTACATTGTTCCCTGAGACAGCTAAGAACAGAAATACATGAGAGAAAGAGGCAATAGGTAGAATGATTAAAAGGGAGTATAAATCAAGATTTTTCCATCTGGGTTCTGAGAAATACCATGGTTTTGATCTATAGAGTGATGGGTTTTTGAGGTAATTGCAGATGCAACAAAGAAGACGATGAATACCAAGTGTAAAAAGGATAACAAATGCTGAAAAATGGGTAGCTAATGACATCTCAAATGAAACAATTTTGAATCTTTTTTTAAGGGATTTTGATGAGATTAAGGAGAAATGGAAGATGTTTCAAGTTCATCAATGGTGATGTGTGTTTTAGCAAAAGTCAATACCTGAAAAATCCCAAACGCCGGCTGCTGGCAAGAAAGGACCAAAAAGGAGAAAGAACGCTTCAAAATTGAAGAAGTGTTTATTATTAATGGATACCCCTAAGTTTGTTGTTTGTTACTTTGAACCCTATAGTCAACTTCGTAAATTTGCGAGCGAATTTTATTTAGACACTAGAATTATTATTTTTGGGTTGAACACCTAAACACACGATAACGTATTACAATGAGTTTTTTTTTCGATTCAAATTTTGAAAATTATTTGTGGGTATTGTCAAGAATATATTAGGTAAT
>JAJOOO010036384.1:0-10501 GCA_029582685.1 Solanum piurae
CATATTAAATTGTTAAGTATTAAAGTTGAGTCAAACTAGGAAGAGTTAACAAGTCATATTAAATTGTTAAGTAAAAAACAAGTCCTTTTAAACTGTTATGTATTAAAAATAGGTAAAAAAAAATAAGTCATATTAAACTGTTAAGTATTTAAGTTAAGTCACATATTAAACTAGAGGAGTTAACAAATCAAATTAAATTGTTAAGTACTAAAGTTAAGTCAAACTAGGAAGAGTTAACAAGTCATATTAAATAACTTGACATCATATAATCTTAGGAAACATTAAACATTTTATTCATAACATGTGGCCATTTTTTAAAATTCAAGTGGCTAGACCTCTAAGAAGGCAACTTGTCTTGTAAGAATATTTCTAAGTGAGAACCATACTGAAAATTGCAAAAGTGTCTGATTCTCAACTGTTAAACTATAAAAAAGAATAGAGACATTCCACAAAGAAAATATAGGTCTACCTAATTATAACTTTAAAGGATGACTATAAATAATAACCCCTAACAAGTAGATAATAAAAAGACAAACAGACAAAAAAATTTAATAAAGGAGATAAAGAAATCAATAAATAAACTAGTAAACAAAAGAAGAAGATAAACAAATCAATAAATAGACAACTCGGCAAAAGAAGAAGATAAAAAATTTAAGGGAAAAATGATAAATATACCCCTGAACTTTGATAAATGGTACGTCTATGCCCTCCGTTATACTTTTCGTCCATCTCAGCCCCTGCCGTCCAATTATCGGTGCACATATGCCCCTCTCACTAACGGCACTATCATTTTGTACATGTGTAAATCCTAAGCAACTATCTGGTTGACCATTGCTTTTAACCCATAAACTAAGAACCCGCCCCATAACCCAATACCCATCCTATTTGTATCTAAAATATACCCTCTAAAATCAAAATTAAAAGACCCAAATATCCCAAGTCACTTTTGTATCTCATAAATCCTTGCCTTCATCAGTAAAGTTCATCGATTCTATAGTTGGTTGGCCAATTCCACCGTGTGTTCGTCGATTCCATCGTGTGTTCGTCATACTTTCTTAGTCAATTTTTTCATCTATCTGTCGTCTCCCTCAAATCAGACCTAAATCCATGTCTAAAAGTACTTGTGATTCAATTAGTAACTCCATGATGATGATGTAACATCTCGCAACTAGAAAGAACTAGAAAGAAGTTTAAAATCTGGAAATAGTTACTTTTGGAAAGAAGGAGGAAATCTGGAAAATGTTAAGCAAGTTAAAGTGAGTTTTTGGTCAACTTCAAACGACCATAACTACTAGATCAGGATGAGTTAGAAGTAGTTCCAGATATTGTTGGAAATCTCTTGGAATGATCTTTCCAACGCCGCCAAGTTTGCGCGATTCCGAGTTTGTATAAGTGAGTTATGCCCTTTAGAAGTTGGGTTGTTGGATTAAGGAAATGTCCAATCCGGAAATTTAAGGGGTATTTTAGTCTTTTCATTGCCCTATTATTTTAATCCATTTTTAGGAGTTTAATATGGGTCAAATTAGATTTTAGTCGGTTTTAGAATTTGGGATTTCACGCTAGGGCTAAGGAGAAAGGAGAAGAGGAAAGAAGAAGGAGAAAAAGGAAAATTCATCAAGATCGATCAAGAAAGTTGGTGTTTCGCCAAGGATTTACTTCTATCAGGTATGTGAGGCTTCCATAACATTGGGATCGTTCTCCCACGTGCCAAGCATATTTATTTCAACATGGATTCGTTCTAAAAGAGTTTGAAAGTTGAAAGTTCTTGATACCTATTCTTGTTTTTTTTATGTTGTTCTTGAATTTGACTGAGTTGGAAAGTTTATGAATTCGTTACGTTGCATCATAGTGTCGTTTCGAGTTAGATTCTTAGGTACATTTGTTGGGTATCTGTATCTAAAAGTAATTTGAGAAAAAGAATCAAATTTAGGCGAATTGGGGTTAGAAAACGAAGAAAAAAATTCGTCAGACGATATTTGATATCAGTGGCGCGTCGCGCCCCTACTCCCCAGTTTTGAAAACTTCTGCTTCGCGTCGCGGAGCTGTCATGGAGTCTTCTGCCTCAAAAAACATTTTCAAAATCAAAATTTAATTATGCCTCCGCGTCGCGGACCCACCCTCAAATATTGATTTTCGGCCTTTTCTCATGTTTAGCTATCTAAAATCATTCTTAAACATCATGAGATCTTTCCAGTCACAAATCATATCCTTGAATCCATAATTCAATTCAAGGATCAGTTAAGAGTCAAGTCAGTAGCAGTTAAGAACCAAAGTCAAGAGAAGTCAAGAGTCAAGTTAAGATAAGTTTTTAAAGTTTTCAAAAGTCTTTCACAAATGTTTTAACTTTGTTTTAAGACTTAAGTTTTGAGTTCAGTAAAGAGTAAAGTTGAAGTTCTTTTCTTCAAAGAAGTATATGGGGACTATGTATTCCCAAAGAGATTTAAAGATATTTTCACATTTTAAATAAGAACGGAAACTGAGATTTCCAAAGAGCTTTCAGGCTAGTTTTCAGAAAAGAGTAATAGCTTTCTAAATGAAGCAAGAAGGGAAACTGAGATTTCCAAGATAGCCTTTGAGCTAAGTTTTGCGCACTAATCTCAAATCACAGTAAGAAGTATGTTTTTTAAAATATAAAGAGCTAGTATATTTTGGGAGTAATATTGAGCACCAAATTGGAGGCGAGCATGAGTTCAGATAACTCACGTCTCCATAAAACCATGTAGCCACCAAGGGTAGAAAAGAGTCGTATATTTTTAGATGAACCCTTTTCACAAAAGACTAGTGGAACCATTTAGTAGTTCAGGTCATATACCTCTGGCCGGGTATAGGATGCGCTGGCAACGTGAGGTAGATCGTTGTATCATCACTATAGATCTTATGTGATGGTTGTCGGTTAGAGAAAATCCCACATAAGTTATTGTATTTTTATATACATCAGTTTATTGTATTTTTACATATATTTCAGAGTTATGTTGTATCCTTGTATATACACAGAGTTGACATCATATTTTTAAACAACTTTTCTTTATATTGCACTTGTTTTAAACCACTTTATATTGAAATGAGTTCAATTAAGTATTAATGAGTTGAGAAGAGCCAAGGTAAGTGTTTCTTTCAGATCCCCTATCAAGCCTATGTTGTTTTAGCATTCCAACTCGCATACTCGTACATTCAATCTACTGATGCTAGTTGGTCTGCATCGTCTTATGATGCAGACACAGGTAACTAGGATCGGCATTTCTGCGCATCGTTGATCCAGTGAGCAGTTCAGAGTCAGTCGGTGAGCCTCCTTGCATTCCGGAGGATCTATTTTCATTGCTTTCTAGTTAGTTCATTAGGATGTTGTGGGGTTGTCCCAACATCCATCTCAGTTGTTTTAGAGGCTTCATAGACAATCAAATGTTAGTCCTTTGAGTCTTTTCATTATCATTTCTTATTGTTAAGACTTGGGTTGCCACTTTTGGCCAAGTTGAATGTTTCACCTTTAAACATTCTCAGTTATTTTATTATTCAGTTCAGTGAAGTGTTATTGATCATTATATGTATGAATATTGCCTTCCATTTAGTTAAGTATGCCAGGCCAAGGGTTCGCTTTGGGCCATCAATGGTCTTCGAGTGCCAGTCCCGCCCAGGGTGTAGGCTCGGGGCGTGACAGATGACTTGTTTTTGTGGTGAAATAGCTCGTTGTTTCACTTCAAGGACTTCATTGAACCCCGAAAGAAGATTTTATAGATGTTCTAAACCTAAGGTACGTTTTTCGCTAAATGTAAATTAATATGATTTCTGCTTGTATTTTGGTGATTATGAGTTCTTCTATGTTATTTTTATCAGATTAAAAATTATGGATTTTGGAGGTGCGAAGATAGTTCTTCAGGGAATTCTTCCATTGAAGTTAATTTACTGAAGTCTAAATTGGAAGTTGCTACGTTGAAAATGGAGAATTTGAGAAAGTCGTTGAATGTGGTTAGGATTGAAAGAGACAATTTAAAGAAAAAAATGGAGAATTTAGAGAGTTTAAACTACTTCGAGGTGAATAAATCAAGAAATTTGGAAGCACAAGTGTTGAAGTTGAAGATGTTGTGTATATTGTCATTTACTGTGTTTATGGTATTTGTTGTTGCAATTTTCAAGTGATTAAGTGTTGTGTAGCATGAGGAATCTATGTTGTTGAATTGTAGTTTTTAAGTGTTAGTTATTTCAAGTATTTGTAGATTTCAAGTGTTAGTTATTTCAAGTATTCCTATGTATTAGTGAATCTTATGTATTGAATTGTGTTATTGTATAAGAAAGATGTGTATTGAATGTAATTTTCAAGTGTTGGCCATTATTTAGTGTAACTATTTGCTTCAAACGTATTGTGAATTTCTAGTTGGCTTGGAACATTATTTTGTGTCTTTTGCCATAAAGTTTCTAGTATTTAGAGGTGTTGTATTAGTCATTATGTTGAAGATGGATAAAGTTTCTAGTATTGCCATAAAGCTTGTTGGTGACTGACTTCAAGTACTCTACTAACACATGTTAAATCAACTTTAAAAAGTCGTATGTTTTCCTTGTATTTAGAGATTCTGAAAATAAAATGAAAGGTTGTCTTACCATTGTTTGTGAAACGTGTGTTTTCAGGTGTTATTAAACTTGCACAAAGGCACTATTAAACTGTCAACATGAAAGTCACTAACCAACTTGCACATAGGATAAACAAATGCACTGTTAAACTTGCACAAAGGCACAAGAAAGACAATATTAAACTTGCACAAAAGCACAACAAAGACACCATATATAACATTCAAACATTGGTCATATATAAGCAAAATGTCAGTTAGTTTTAGCTGACACACTCAGCCTATACAAACAGTATAGGCAAAACAGAGTACCAAAACAATAAATTTAACCTTAAAGGCATCAGCCTATACAAAATAGTACTACCAAAACATCACAAAAACATCATTTAAGGCACCAACCTATACAAAACATAGCAAAAACACAAGTTTAGCCTTAAAAACATTAAAGGCACCAACATATACAAAACAGTAGTACCAACACAATATCATCATCCCCTTCTTGGCCTCAACTTTTGTAGCTGGTTTGTAGTAATTGCATCTTTTTCATTCCAAGTTAAGCCAATTGGTGCTATGGGAAGATTTGTAGGTACACTAACACCATATTTGTCACCTCTGAAGCCTATTACTCTACTTCCAATTGGTTCTTGTGGGTTCTGTCTCTTTCTCAATCTTGTTAGAAAAGCTTCTTCTAATATTGTTCTTGGCCTTAGCCTAAGGTCTTCATCATCATCCTCAGCTACTGAAAAATAGGTGCTAGAAGCAGCATATTCAGATTGACTCTCTTGTGTTGGTTGTGGGGCTATGCAATTTATGTCTTCCTCAGAAGCTTCATCTTCATCAATTAAACGTCTTCTAGGCTGCCTCTTTTCCCCCTATCAATATCTTTTTCTTTCTTAGCATGTTGCTTCCACTGCTTTGCCTTAATAATCATAATAGAAGATAGACAATTAAATAGTAAAATGGAATAATTATGTGATGTAATTAAAGATTTAATGAAAATTACATTTTCACATCCTCTTGCATTATGATTTTGTTCTCCACAATTACTACATGTCATCACTTTTTCTTTTCTTGTTTGCTTCCATACTCCTTGCCTCTTAACTGCTTCATACTTTTCTCTTTCCCTCATAAGCTTACGTCTGCTAACAAGCTTGACCAATTCTGGTGGTTCTATTGCATGCAAAGGATCACATTTCCAAAATGGTTCTCCCCTAACTGGTTGTAACTTGTGTTTGTAAATTGTCAAGGCTGCCTCCTTACTATAATACCAATCAATTTCATTTTTTGGTATAATTTTCTTGTGCTCTATGGCCTTAATTGCATGTGGACATGGAATTCCAGTCAGTTCTCATGTTCTCCATGTGCATTTATTTCTCTCTTAAGTTGACAATGTGTCTAACTGCACCTTCAGTGACCTCATAGACATTATCCCCATTGCCACTCACTTTACAAACCTTGGAAATCTTCAAATACTCAATAAACAACAACTCACTTTTGGGACTAAACCTATCATCTTTCCACTTCCTCACAACAACCTCTTTTGCTGCAAACTTCTCCATTATTTTGACCCTGATGTCTTCCAACATTTCAATAATTGGCTTGTACCTTGCTTCAAGTATCCAAGCATTGAATGATTCAGTAAAGTTATTGTCCACAGCCTGATTTTTGCATACTGTATCTATAGTATCTAAATAGGCTCTACCCCATGCTTTGGGAGGATATTTATCTATTAAATCTTGTCCGGCCTTTTCATCAACTTTCTTGATCTCTTGAAGTTGGTCCTCAAACTCCTCTGTAAATGATGACCATGTAGCCCACCATAATAATTTTTTCAGCTCACATTTACCCCATCTTTTTCACCAATTTACCTCAATATACCTGCACAATATCTCTGATATGCTTGAGGTAAGAAAAGCAGTAACGGAATGGATAAAAGGCGATAAGGGATACGAAACTTTAGTCGATGTCCAGGTATGGTGGGAAGGGCTAGAAAGTGCCGAAGAAGGAGAAAGCAGGCAACAGTGGTGAAGTTGGATGCTCGAAGTCATTTTAGATACGCCAAGACCGCTCAGGAGGCTATCCTTACTGCTTCAAGCATCCCTTAAGTATCAAATTAAAACAACTAAAATTAATAAAAGAAATAGTAAGCAAAGGTAAATAGAGTGCAAATTAGTAGTATAATATTGCCTTCTGCATATTTGATATGAATGTCAGTCCTTCACCATTCTGAAGTTCAAGTGAAAGTAAGTTAATTAGTCATGACATAATACATAAATATGCTCTTTAACTTGGCCTTAGATCATATATATGTCCTCCAACTTTGGATTTGCACAAATAGACACTTAAACTCGTATAAAATTGAGCATATAAGCACACATGTCCTACTTGACATCTTACATGAAAATTTGTGTTCTACGTGGTGTCCTACATGTATTATGTCACGTAGAACTCATGTGTCTACTTGTTAAACTTTATACAAGTTAAAGTGTCTACTTGTGCATGCCCAAAGTTGGAGGGCGTAAATGTAAAATTAGATCAAGTTAAAGGGTATATTTATGTATTATGTCATTAGTCATTAAGTCAAATTTAGTAAGTCATATAAATAAGTTAGTCAGTCACATTAGTTAGTTATTAACTCAATTAAGAATTAGTTTGTAAGTCACAGTCACATAGTAAGTTAGTAAGTCACAACCACATAGTAAGTTAGTAAGTCACAACCACATAGAAAGTTAGTAAGTCACAGCCACATAGTAAGTCTTATAAACAAGTTGCCTTAGTTAGTTAGTAAGTCACATTTAGTAATTCATATAAGTAAGTTGCATTTCTTAGTTATTAAGTGACAAAAATTAGACTTGGGAATTATTTAACAAGTAACTCAGTTTGTAAGTTAGTCACATGTTAGTTAATAAGTACTCACAAATGAACTAACTAAAAAAATATTAAACTAGTGGTCCCTGTTAAAGTATGTGAGATAATTAGACACTACTAATTAACAATTAAACAAGTGGTCCTACAGTTAGAATGAAATTAATAACAACTATCAATTATTTCTTATGAACCTACAACATAAAGGCATGAAGAAAGGGCATAAAAATAAAGAAATGGAATGAAGAAAAGGGGAGACAATCTGAAACAAACGGAACAGAAAATGACACTACCAACCCAACACATCTAAACACAAAAAAAAAACAATTCTTTAACATAAAACCGAACAAACTGCATAAAATAACTCTAAAGTGAAACCCCATAAAACGAAGTTCATTTGAGCAGATAAAAGTGAACAAACCACTACATTTTCACTCTAAAAAGCATATTCTACACAATAATTAAAGAAACAAGTGAAAATCAAAACGCAACAATACATTTCTTTACTACCTACGAATGAAAATCGAAAACAGAAAAATAATATATGTGAAATGAATAGCGTGAAATCGTTGGTACCTTTGACCGGATCTCAGTGATATGACGAACACACGATGGAATCGACGAACACGCGGTGAAATTGACCAACAAACTATGGAATCACGAACTTTATTGATGAAGGCTAGGGTTTGTGAGATACGAAAGTGACTTAGGATATTTGAGTCTTTTGATTTTGATTTTAGAGGGTATATTTTAGATACAAATTGGGTTGGTATTGGGTTATGGGGCGGGTTCTTAGTTTATGGGTTAAAAGCAATGGTCAACCGGGTAGTTGCTTAGGATTTAGCCATGTGTACAAGATGAGAGTGTCGTTAGTGAGAGGGGCATATGTGCACCGATAATTGGATGGCAGGGGCTAAGATGGACGAAAAGTATAACAGAGCGGGGGTATATTTGTTTAATATATACCAAACTCTAAGAAAATAGAATATTTTTTTAACATAAAGGTGCACAAACCTCTAACAAATCTTTAAAAATTATATTAAAGTAAAACCCTAAAAAAAGAGAATATTTTTCAAATTAAACGCACACAAACCTCTAAAAATCTCTTGAAAATGCATATTATAGACAATATCAACAACACATTCGATACACACTAGAATGACAAATATAAACTAAAATCGACCATAAAGAAAATAAGAAAAATGTGAGAGGATGGAGAACAAACATACCTAAAATTGGAAGTTGGATCCAATTGACAGGAAAATAGGAAAGAATGCTGAAGATTCTAAGAGTTTGGGGCTCGTTTTCGTGATTAAGTGAATTGATTTGGGGGGGGGGATTATATTTTAGGGTGTGGGTGGGTATTATGTATTTGAGTGGGTTTTTGAATAATTCGAGTGAGACTTTTATTTTTGGGTCAAAATTTTAAAAAATATCAAGTATACACATAGAATTAAGACACGTGTATGCCTATTAATATAACGGGTATATACACTCCATAATTTGGACGGTAAGAACACTACTGTCCTAAAAGTATAATGAAGGGTATACTCATACCATTTACTATAGTTTAAGAGCATATTTATTCTTTTTCGTATTGAATATATTCTTATGAAGTATACAAGTAATATATTGAGTTTAGTTGGATGATCACGAATTTTCAAAACTCAACTTTTACACATAAATTTATCTCTGAAGGTATGATTATGAGCTTCTAATGAAAACTTATGTAGCACGTATAAATGGTTATAGTCAACTCCTAAAAGAGATTGTGACTTGTTATAAACATTGTAAACACTTGTCCATTATTGAAAGTAAATGTGTCAAGATGTGATAAAATTATGGTTAAGGACATGTTCACGTATAACTGGATAATTGTCACATCTCACATATATGGGAGATTTGAGAGGAAAAAATGGTATCAGAGCAGTACAATATATTTTCTTTCATTTTTTTTTAAAAAAAGTATGAATGCAGGTTAGTTGCCCCAGTTTTGCATCGTTTTTTTAAATAAGAGTCTGATTATTTTATTTCTGAAACTATCAAAAAAAAAAATCAGTTGTGAAAAAAATCTGATATTGATTGTTACAAAGTTTTAAGACAAAATTCACAAGTAAGTGAAGAATTGAATTAGTACTCACTTGTGAAGTATGTTTAATCGGTGATTTGTCGTTTTAATTTTTTCTTGTATGATTTGTTTATCCATCAAAAGAGTTTATTTGTAATTTTTTTAGAAGAGTAGAAGAAAAGAATTATAGATCTATATAAGTGCTTTCGACTCATGATATTTTTTTTCTGAAAGATGACAAGAAGAGAATTACAAATTTGAAAATTTAACTTTTGTGTCTCCTTAATTCATTTGTAAAGTTCTATTGAAGAAGAAGAGAAGTGCAGAGCACTTATCCCTTTTATGAAGGAAAAAGAAAAGAGTTTTTAATATTTATGGAAAAAAGGTGAAAGTACATGTTATTTGTTTTTTTCTTAAAAATGGGGAAAAAGAGTATTACGTTATGAAAAAGACGACCACATGATACTTCCTTTCATTTATGGAAAAAAGGAATGGAGTAGTAATTTAAATTTAAATTTCATTTTGTGTGAACAAAAAAAATCATTCTTTCATTTTTACTTAATAACAAACGAAATTTTTAAAACATAATTTTATGTTATTAATTTTGTGTATAGAAATGTACATAAATCTTCAATTTATTTTTAAAAGAAATTTGACCAACTTTTTAAAAAACTTTTGGTCATGATTATAATTTGAGATGTTTATAAAAAATTGTCCTGCTATTATTTTTATCTTCTTTGTTCTAACATAATTTAAATAGATTTTGTCTTTTATAAGTTTATTATGACATACATTGTCGCATTAAAAAGTTATAACCATTTTCATTTTTTTATTGAGAAAAGACATAAAGTGACACATGAAGTTGTCTCAAATTTTCAAAAGGCAGAATGGTCTGGTGGACCCTTGTACTTGTATCTGTTTGTATTGTGAACCCTTATACTTACCATTTTGTCATCTGGACCCCTGAACCCATCCAAACTCAACATTTTAAACACTTTTTTTGATGTGG
>JAJOOO010036385.1:0-12204 GCA_029582685.1 Solanum piurae
GATAGAAATTTGTGTGGTTGTAAATCATTTCATTAAGGGTAAAAAAGACATTTTATAGGCAAATTGTTACTTAAAATAGAAATGTGTCATTCTTTTTGGGACTGACTAAAAAGGAAAGTATGTCCTATAAATTGGGACAGAGGGAGTAGTAGATAAACAATAAATCATCAACTCTTGGAAAGGTTATTTTTTACTTTTAGTTGTAGAATTAAGTGAATATAAGTTGATTATAAGTCCCTTGGGAACGGTAACTCGTTTCTTAAAGAATCTATATCACTGCGCGATCACGTGTGTATATTGGGGAGCAACAAATTTCCTTATACTTTCAACTTAAATTTTGAAAAGCAGTAAAACAAGTCCTTAAAAGCACAAAGCAATATTTTTAGTTTATTCAAACATTACAAAGTCGTTTAAAGTTATTTTGAGTAAAAAATATCTAAAATAAATTAATACAAATAAGCTCGAAGAGTAGAAACTAGTTTCAAATAAGATTTTGACTATTCTTTTTTTTTTTACTTGACATAGAAATAAAGATACTGATTTTGTATTTAACTTTAATATTTAAAATAAAGTATTTTATTTTATCAAGAAGAAGAAGCGGGTTACTTATGAAGTGTAGTTGAATATGTAAAATTAAATAATTTATGAAAGTAATGATATATATAATATATATAAAAGTGTCATTTAACTTAGCTTCAACTGACATCTATACCCTCCAATTTTGGGTGTTCACTAATAGGTATTTAAACTTTTAAAAAGATGAACAAATAGATATGCGCGTTTTATGTGACATAGTACATATAAAATATTATATTGAACATAAATTACGACGTAAGATACCAGTTAATACCAAGTCAAAAGATAAATTTATATTATAGTATACCAAACATTTTTGACAACCCACTAAAACACAACTTTATGTCTTCATCACTAAGACATTTTATTTTGGATGAAGAAACATTTCAAACTCATAGGGCCAAAAGATTCTTCTTTAATATGGCTGCCTAACCTTGGCATGAAAGGCCAGCCCAAAAGTTCTCACTATTTTGTATGCTTTTACTAATTAATGTTTGAGTTTGTGTTACATACATACTGATTTTTTTAATTTTTTTTACATTATTACATTGTCCAAATAATACTTGTAGCCTGTAGGTTAGCTGTCTTAAAATGTGCTTTATAATTTACAAATTTAAATATATTACCTACTACAACAAATAAAAAAATAATCGATCATTTGTTGTTATTGGATTTAGAATGTTAAAGTTGCTTCAAAAGAAAAAGGCCCAATATTGGTAGAGTTCGATTATCTTATAATCTCATTCTTCCATTTCTCTCATTTATTAGTCTAATAAATGTCATTTATAAATTTTTCACATTTTCTTCTCATTTTGTTTTAAAAAAGATTTATGATCATTTTCAAGTTTATTTGAATTTAAAAAACATTTTTTTTAAAAAAATAAACAATTTCATTCTAAACTTTTCATTTACTCTAATGAAATATTTTGTATAGCTATTTAATGTTATACTCCTTCTATCTCTACGTGACACCATTTCCTTTCTATAGTGAGTCAAAAAAAGAATATCATCTTATTATATCTATAAACAATTTAACTTTAAAATTCGTGTAAGAGTTATTTTTCTTTATAAAAAATATTTGTATACATAAGGTATCTTCATTTTTTTTTCATATAATAAATTTAAAAATATTATTTCTTTCCATTCAAATTATAAAGGTGCAAGAGATGTCATTTCTATTAAAAAAAGTATCCTAACCACGAAGGCATAATTATTTACAATACATATTTCAAAATTATTTATTCTTATCTTAAAATTTCATATTAAATAAAATCACGTAATATGAAATGAAGAATTACCAAACAACTTCATATACATTTACTAAGGAATTATCAAAATCAGTCTATAATTAATCTAAATTAATTTTAAAATCAGTCGATTTCAAATCAAATTGACCTGCCCCAAATCAAACTCCAATTAAAAAAATGTGAGCCTTCACAACCATGGCTACCTCTGCACTGGCCATTGTTACTTAACAGGGAGAATTCTACACTCCAGCTGAAGTAGACAGCGAATATATGATACAACTTTTGAATTATTTGATACATTTTATGTTCAGGTGCAAAAATATTGTTTAATTAGAAGAGTTTATCTTTGATTTTCAAGAATAATAGAGTAGTAAATTTGCATAAAAACTAAAGATCAAGATCACTTTTTTCTTCTTCTTAAAATGTCTTTGGTGTAGGTGGTTGCTAGTGTCAAAAATCAAGATACCTCATCTATGTTATTATTGGCTATTTATTGATAGATTAACTTTTTTCTTTTTTTTCTTTTTTCTGAGTTTCATGTTACGGGGTGGTTGGAGTTCAAACAATTCAAAGTTGTTCCTTTTTTCTCGTTGCAAATTTCAATTTGCAATTTCAAGTGAATAGATTTGATTTGGAAATGAGTGGATTTTTGGATTAGTTTAGATTAATTATAGGTTGACTATTGGATGAGCGTCACTCATTAATTAATTTGTTAATTGGATCTAAATTGGAGGTTGCTAAAAATAAGGATAATATAAAACGTCAGAGGTATTTGGGGGCCAATAGATTAACGAAGAATAATTTTGTACCATTTCTTTTAAATAAAATATTATAAAATTTAAAAGTTTTTTTATACTTATTGCGGGATCAAACTAAGGGGAAAATTTTAATTAAGGGTGACAAAAGAGACAACGTGAACATGGATAATCGAGTTTTTGGCTAAAATCATCTCTGAAGTATGACTTAAACCTAAAGTACATCTTTGTGTATATAAGTGAACAAAAAACATGCTTGCACTATCCAAAAAATTGCAAGATTCATCCTTCTGTCTATTTTTTTAAGAAACTCACGCCACCAACAAAAAAATGTGCCAAGTCGAATGAATATATGTACACGTAGTTAAACTAGTCAAATTGGGTGAGTTTTCTAATTTTTAAAAATTGAGGGTTTAAATCATATTCAGACAAAATATATTCAAATTTTAAATATTCTTTGTAAAAAGTATGACCAAATAATATAACTCCAACTTTAAAAATTCCAAATAAAGTAATACGGAGTAAAAAAAAATTTCATAACTAAACACCTATATAATTTCACTAAATTTTTAATATTTCTATACATTGTATAGAATGTGAATTGCAGTGTATATAATGTACATACGTACTAAATATTTTATTAAAGAAAATCTCTAAATAGTTGAACATAATAATTTTAAAATGATTTTTTTTACCTAATTTTTGTAAACATCATAACCTAGTGTATAAATATTTCAAGACTTATGTATTGTTGCAAGTTAATTTATTTGATGATGAAAAATTTATTTCCTATTCATATTCTTATTTTGTTTTTAGGTAACTTTGATCTTCTTGGTGTGGCTAAGACATGATCAAATTACAAAATATAGTTTTTATTGATTCAATTAATTTCTTAACAAAAATAGACTGAAGGATGATTTTTGTTATTTTTTGGATATTAATCATATTATTAAGGATGTTGTTTGCTCACTTAGTAGATAATATAAGATGTAGCTTAAATTTGAGTTATAGTTGACAGATCAATATAATCCAACGGCCTGTTTTCAATTGGTTTATCATATCAGCTATGGAGGAAACAAGCTCAAAACTCGGTGTGAATTAAGCTTTGATCAAACATTGATGGCGAGTTTCAGCTTAGTTAGGTATTGCTTAATTAGTGATAATCTTGAGTTTCTAACAAAATCTATCCAATTTCTTTCTTAATTGGAGTTTATTGCTGTTTGCTCTAATGCAACCAATTGAAGCGATATCTTCAGACCCTTCCCATAACTTGGCGAACCTCCTTTCAAAATGCATTCGAACTAATGATCTCAAGCTGGGGAGACTCATCCATTCACGGCTGATAAAGACAGCGTTAAACTTTAACACATTCCTCGCCAATCGATTGATTGACATGTATGCTAAATGTAGCTCTGTAGAATATGCGAAACAGGCATTTAATGAAGTATCAAACAAGAATGTTCAATCTTGGAACACAATACTCTCAGCTTATTGTAAAAAGGGTCTTTTTGAGGAAACCTTCCAGGTGCTCGATGTAATGCCTGAACCAAATGTTGTGAGCTATAACTCGATTATATCTAGCTTAACTCATCATGGGTTTCCAGGAAAAGCTATGGGCTTTTTCAAAAGAACGCAAACACGATGTGGGGATGAGTTCTCGATAGACGAGTTTACAGTTGTTGGTGTGGTAAATGCTTGTGCGTGTTTGGGTGTGTTGAGGTTGTTGCGTCAATTGCATGGGTTTGCGACTGTGATTGGTGTGAGGTTTAATCTTGTTGTTTGCAATACACTTATTGATGCTTATGGGAAATGTGGCAAACCCGAGTACTCATATTCTGTTTTCAGTCAAATGCACGAGACTGATGTGTTCTCCTGGACTTCGATGTTGGTTTCTTATATACGTGCATCTAGATTGGAAGATGCGTGCTCACTTTTTCATAGCATGCCGGTCAGAAATGTGGTGGCTTGGACTGCTTTGATCATGGGGTTTGCTCAGAATGGAGAAGGAGAGAAGGCTTTGTGTATTTTTATGGAAATGCTGGAAGAAGGTATTGTGCCCAGTGCATCCACTTATGTTAGTGTTCTAAGTGCTTGTGCAGACATACCTATTATAGAAAAAGGGAAGCAGGTTCATGGACACATTTTTAGATATACGTGTTTAATTGATTTGCATAATGTGTTTGTAGTTAATGCTTTGATTGACATGTATTGTAAATGTGGAGACATGATATCTGCTATGACATTGTTTGAGAGGTTAAATGGGAAGGATCGAGTTACTTGGAACTCAATAATAATTGGGTTTGCTCAAAATGGGAATGGAGAGATGTCATTGTTCATGTTTGACAAAATGATTGAAGCAGGTACAAAACCAAATCATGTAACTTTTCTTGGGGTTTTATCTGCCTGTAGCCACTGTGGTTTATTACCTGAAGGATTCCACTATCTTCATTCAATGGAGACGGAATATGGTATAGTTCCCCAATTAGATCACTATGGCATCTTGATTGATTTACTTGGACGGAAGAATAGGCTTCGAGAAGCTGCAGAATTAATCAAGGGAGCTCCTTGGGGAACAAACAATATTGGAATGTGGGGCGCGCTTTTGGGTGCTTGCAGGGTACATGGGAACTTGAAACTTGCTAGAACGGCAGCAGAAGCTCTATTTGAGCTGGAACCTGATAATGCTGCCAGGTATATTATGTTATCCAACATCTATGCAGCAGCAGGAAGGTGGGATGATGCCCGCGGTCTACGAAGGTACATGGATAACAGAGGATTGGTGAAAGAAGCAGCTTATAGTTGGATTGAGATAAAAAACATCAGACATAAGTTTGTCGCTAAAGACCAGTCCCACAGTCGGTCAGAAGAAATAAAAGAATTGCTAACTAAACTCATCGATCAAATGAAGGATGTTGGATACGTATTTCAAACTGAAAGCTCATACTTTCTTGAAGATGATGCATTTTTTTGATATGATTGAAAGAGGTTGTAACCATGTACAGAGCTTTCTACTGTCAACAATTAAATATGAGCTCTGATGCAAACCTGTTCTGCTGAAAATTTGGGAAAGAAAAAATTGAGGCAGAATTTTTGTCTTTCCAGATATTTTCATTTTTCTTAAAGGTGAGAAACATGACCATCAGATGCTAGGCACTATAATACAGTCGTTGCTGCTCGAAGTTTCAGAGATATTGATGTTATGAGCAGCAGATGGATCCATCATCAACGTACAGGTGTCCACCTATTTGGTGCACAGGTAATGTTTCTGTGCCTTGATTTAATGTTTTTCATTTTGGTGATAAAAATATAATAGTTCTTTCACATGAACCTGTTAGCTATCACAACCATTCATTCTTTTATGAACCACTGGCTTCAGGTTGTTTATTTGAAGATCCCATTTCCAGCATCCAAATGTCAAGGGTGAAGTGGTATTGATGACATGCCTATTACTTCTCCTAAATCACGAGCTAGTTAAGTTTCTTAATGTTGTTATTCCCTAAATATGAAAATTCCTATAGGTACCCACGATTTATTGAATTTGTCTCTGTTGTTGCTATTATAGATCGCAGGCTATATCTGCATTCTTTGACTTAAGCACAAAACCAGTCTGCTCAAAGTTCAGTACAGCAGTATTAAGAAGTTGGGATAGGCCAACGGCCAAATATAAAATCAAGGGCTAGAATATTCAGAAGGTATGACTGGCACAAGACAGCTCTGAGGTGTACTGCTGTCTCTATTTGAATTCTTACTATGACAGATTCGGAAACACTGGTTGGTGTACCACTTGTACCTTATTAAAATTCAGCTTTGCTGATCCTGATCCATCTTGCCTCTAGCCTTTGCATTTAATTTTGACAGGGAATATCTGTTGTGCTGATTCACTTGCTTTTATAACACTTTTAGTAACTTACCTTTGAGACATGAAATTGACAAGCACTCTTCAATAATCATTCTTCAAATGTGAAAAATAATGGGCTGATAAGTTCTCTTCAAGCGAGGCGAATGTGGTTCTTAGAGATTTGATATGAGGATTCTGTAATAGATAATTGGACAATTTGTTAAAGCTTAATCAATTTAAAATTATTAGTTTACTTCTAGACACTCCAGTGGTTTAGGAATTTGGTTTCATTTGAAATGGTAGCTTTACTCAGAAACTTTCTGAGTATTAATATATTCTTCACAAGACACTCCAGTGGTTTAGGAATTTGGTTTGTTTTGAAATAGTAGCTTGTGAAAAAGTTTGAGTATTCAAGTCAAAATCCGAAGAACAATCAGTGAAGTAGCTCGCGAATATTATAAATCATGTGGAAGCCTTTACACTATCTATGTTGGATATCGTATATTTCTAACATAACCTCGCTCTAGGTTAAATAGGTATTCATTTTTTTATTGATTTTTATTTTTGTTTCTCATCTGCTTGATTTTACTGTATATGTTGTTGTTGCTCATCTGCTTGATTCTAAGGAACCCGCAGTTGCTCAGCAAGCTGAAGGTTGTCTTGGAGAGAGTAAAGCAAGAAGCTCAATGTGCATAATTGAAAGAGAGAGCCCTGGAGCAACGTAATAGGCAGAGACTATACACAAGTGGCTAAAATTGGAGAGCAAACAGTTGTGGGAACAGACTTATGGGTGAAGGAACGAGCTAAGAAACGTTTGGCTTGTGACTTACAAACGAGTAAATAAGCTTGCAAAAGTTTAGCTCTGATACCATATGAAAAAAGTTCAGCATCCTCATCAAAATTTAAGGCTATAGGTGGAGTAGGCCGCGAGTAAAATCAATCCATTTAGTTAACCTTTAAGACACATCCTTTTTTGGATCTTAATTTTCTCAATAGCTCCTCCCGTTGTTTTAGAGTTAATGGAGTTGTTTTTCTTTATTTTCCAGCTGATTGGATTTAATTTTAATTTTTAACATATGTCATGATGACATATTCTTTGGTGGCATGATTGGTGCCTTGATATCCTTTGGAAAAAAATCACCAATACTATATGAAAATTTGAAAACAACAACAATAGTATAATGAAGGCAGAAAGCAGCCATGACTTTTTTAATTTGGACTTGGACAAAAAAAGTGGCGGGTGACAGACAACCTCTAGATTAGTTAAATGCGGTTCTCCATATTTGAAATTTTAGTATCACTTATTAAAAATTATACTTATCTTTATTTGTTACAAAATACTTTACTCCATTACAACACTTTTCTGATAAAAACTCGTTATCATGTTTGTTTAAAATATTAAAATGTATTGGAATCTCCTTTTTAATTAACTTTATGTCAAATTGACAGCTAAACCAAAAAGATGTAATGATTATTAGAAGACAAAATGAAAAGAATAGAAGATATAAATATATTTTTTAACTTATTAAATTTAAATTTCGCGAGAAGTTAAAATCAGACAAATAAATTAAAAGGGAGGGAGAATATATTTGTATCGGCACAAAAAAAAAAGTGTATATTCAAATGACAGGAAAAAAGGTTCGTCATCGCGTCCGTCAGGTCCGGCATTCCAAATTTTAGTATATATATATTTGTGCTGAAAAGAAACAATAAGATTGAAATATATAAATAAAAAAATATATATACTCAGGGGAATGCAAGCAGCGGCGATGGCGGCTCAACCAGTAATCAAGGTAGCTGGACTTTGCGGTTCCCTCCGTAAAGGTTCCTACAATCGCGGTCTCCTCAATGCCGGTATACTCTCTTTTTTTCCTGTTTATTTTTAAAAATTATTGTTTCAGTATATGCATTTGGTGCTTCCGTGCTTGTAATTGCAACTCATGTTGTGTGATTGTTGGGCTTAGCGATGGAGATATGCAAGGATTCTATAACGGGAATGGAGATCGAGTACGTCGACATATCGCCGTTGCCGTTTCTGAACACGGATCTTGAGGTGAACGGGACTTATCCCCCGGTCGTCGAGGCTTTTCGTAAGAAAATTGAAGAAGCTGATTGTTTCCTTTTTGCTTCTCCAGAGTACAATTACTCCATCACAGGTATCCAACTTTTTTTTTTCTCTCTAATTGATGCTCCTTAGTCCTTAGCTACCTTGAAGTTAATTAGACTTAAAATGATTGTTGATTTTGGAAATCTTACGGTCGTTAGTCTAAATTTAGGTAAAAATTAGAATAGTATGCAAGGTTCCTCGAATCAAAATTAGCTTGGTTCTGAAGAAGGAGGATAAGAACATGACAAGTTGACAACTATGAATTGGCATTTCCAACTTATGCTTTTATTGGTTTGAGATTTGAGTACTCTAGTGCTATTTCGACTTCTAAGTATGCACGGAGAATCTGAAAACTTGTTATCATGCATGATAATTTATGGTGAGCCACAGAGCTTGTTATATCGAAAAATGAACAAAAGGAAAAGAAAATTAAGAAAATGTTGAAAGCTAGCAAAGGGAAAATAATTGGTGTTCTAGTTGAAGAGATTCTAAACGGTTTTGGTGTGAATTCAATCCCATGGTCACTATTGCTAATTTAACATACATACGTATTTGGTGCAACCTTAGCTTTAGGTTGAAGCAGGAAGATGCTTCAAATGGAAATGGTTCTTTTGCAAAAAATGATAACATACATAAGCTGTACTTGAAACTGTTATTGCTAAAGAAAAAGTTCCGCGTTAGCACAAAATGATAATATGAAAAATATTTGTTATCCGTGATATCTATCTCATTTAGGCTAATGAGCTTCTTTAGTAGAACAATGAGAGAAAATTAAGAACTTGATAGGATACCCTTTATATATATGAAAAAAAGAACTTGATGGGGATACCTAAATGTATTTGGCTGAAAAACCTGTGAATAAATGAATGTGGTAACTAGCTGGAACTTAACGTCCAACATCTGTAGACAGCTGAAATACTCCCAAAGATTGATCAAGTTAAGGTGCGGGAGAGATGTCTTCTTATCTTGTCTTTCAGGTTGATATGATGAATAGTTAGTATATCTTCTCTTATGTTCTTTTATGGGTTAACTTGGTTCATCTGATTGGAGGAGTGAGCTTTAAATGTGTTGTATCTGTTACTACAATGGGTGTGACCGCTAGAGTTGAGGTAATCATAGACTGTACATCTTAATACAAACAGAGAATTTGGTCCCCTAGTTTAAATCCAAACAATTATAATATGAAAGTATGGTAGATTAGGCTCTGTATATGCAAGTAGCTATAGGTTGCTAGATTAGTGTTGATGGATTTTTATTTCTTGTGATGACACTCTTGGTACTGATGACTATCATTTTCCTGCTCCTTGGGTAGGACCGTTGAAGAATGCGATTGATTGGGCCTCTCGACCTCCAAATGTTTGGGCTGATAAAGCAGCAGCAATGGTAAGTGCTGGAGGTGGCTTTGGTGGAGGACGATCACAATATCACCTCCGACAGATAGGAGTCTTCCTTGATCTTCATTTCATTAACAAACCTGAATTTTTCCTGAACGCGTTCCAGCAACCACCTAAGTTTGACAGTGATGGTGTGCTGACAGATGAAGAAACCAAGCAGAAACTCAGAGCAGTTCTTTTGGCTTTACAAGCACTTGCCTTGAAACTCAAAGGCAAGTGTGCATAGTTTCTACCAGTAAATGTGGTCCATTTCTTCATCCAATGTGGATGGTAAAGAATTGACATTGCCACCTCACATGGGAAAAAATATCTACTTATAGACTTTTGAAACATCTGTTCAGTTGATTGATCGTGTTAGCAGGATTTAAATTGTATTCAAAGTTTCATGGTGATTGATGTAATGGCTCCTACATCTTTCTGTCTTTCGTTTTCTGTTCTCTCAGCAACACATTTGTTTTACAAAATATCATCAATACATTATACATACACTTCGAATAGACTAGTGGTCCAACATGTGTTCATACCCAAGTTCAGCTCACCCCTAGATACTTTTCATGGAAAATGACAACTTTTACAACAACTGTTTGTTTTTTTAAAGTAAGTCACAGTGTCAAAACTAATCGAGTTTGAAGTCATTTTTCATGAAATTTTTTTATTATGCATGTTTTTTTAATGTTAAGGACATATAATTGGAAATAATTCTCAACTTTAATTTTGAATTCCTTAAATAAAATAACAATTATTTTGAAACAAATTTTATAAGCTAAAATGACAATTAGGATAGAATGAAAAAGGAGTATACTTTTGGTACTAATAAACATGAAATGACTTGCAAGGCACGTAGCGCTTTGCGATGAACGAGTACTCCCCTTTATTACTTGACTCAAGCACATTGACTTGACATAATTCTTATGAATTTTTTTTACTTATGCTATGAAATTTAAATTTGACTACTTCTACTTAATGTAGTTATTTAATACTATATTTGAACTTAATTTTAAGCTTAATACATTTAATAACTTCTTAAATTTTTGAGCAAATTTTATTTAAATACTCGAATTAGGTTGTTCGTTAATTGATCACCTAAATAAATGACTAAGTGTTCTCATATGAACTTTCATTTCAAATTCTAGAGAAAAAAGCTTTAGTGTGTGTTTCAAGTGTCATTACGTAGATAAGTTAACTACTTAAAATATGTTATGTCTTTTAATTATACACATTCACCTTAATAAACTGTAAAATCTCAAATATGTTTCAGTTGATGTTGATTTACATGTCTTATGTGGTTAACTTATCAACGTATTAATGAATACTTGAAAATACGTACAAACTTTTTCTTCAAAGTTTGAATAAAAAATCTAATAAAAATATTTTATCGTTCACTTACGTGGAATAAGTCGTAATTCGTATTAATTTTAACCTCAGTCACGACTCCTGATATACTCTATCATTGCATGTCATTTAATCAGACATGTTTACTTTGAATAGTGCAAGGTCAAAGGACAATTATATTTACTTTATCTATGTTGTATGGGTGTAAATTTAATTTTTGATCATTTATATACACTGCTACACATAAAAAGTCCTCCATGTTTCAAAAAGTGGACATGTGTGTTTGGTAGGAAGGAAAACATATTCCGAAAAATATTTTTTAATTTTCTTATGTTTAATTGGGTTAAAAGTTTTGGAAAATGTTTTCCAAATCAACTTATTTTTCTCAAATTTAAGAAAAAATGACTTCCCTTCAAAACTTAAGAAAAACATTTTCAAAACTCTCTTCCATCTTCAAATTACAATTTTTTTTTGTTGAAAAATTCAATTTATTTTATCCCTACCCTCAAACCAGGAACCACTCCCAAAAAAAAATAAAAAATTTAAAGCTTATTTTAAAAAAATATTTTTAACTTCAATTTTTTACCCTAGCCCCCTACCACCACCACCACCCCCAGAAAAAAATATTAAAAGTTATTTTTAAAAGATATTTCTAATTTCAATCCCCCCCGATCAGCCCCGCTACCAGCCCTCCACCCCCTTCAAAAAAAAAAATTAAGTTTATTTTTAAAAAATATTTTCTACTTCAAATTTTTATTTTTTCATCCCTACCCTCGACCCTCCCCCCGCCACCCCCAACAAAAAAAATTAAGTTTTTTTTAAAATATATTTTCAACTTCAAAATTTCATTTTTTTACCCCTACCCTGACCTCCCATCCACCCCCAAAAAAAAAATTAAGTTTGTTTTTAAAAAATATTTTCAACTTTAAATTTTTATTTTTTCACCCTACCCTCG
>JAJOOO010036386.1:0-13808 GCA_029582685.1 Solanum piurae
TCTTTTAGTTTCAGTTTTTGCTAGATCTAGTTGGGGCATGTCCCAACATTTCAAGTCAGTTTAGAGGCTTATTTCAGACATAGTTAGATTCAGCTTAGTTGTGAGTTAATAACTTCTTTGTATTAAACTCATCAATTTTCATATATCTGGGTTATAGTATATGGGTATTCCCCATCTTTTCATTTTATTTATGATTTAGCTTCCGCATCAGTTTATTATCTTTAGTATGCTCATGATCATGCCAGTAGAGTTAGCTTGGGATCACTTGTGGTCCTAGGTCCCGTGTCCGCGTCTCGAGGGTAGTCTCGGGGCGTGACAAAGACTATGACGAAAGAATCAAGAAATGGGTTGAACACCTCATTCATCAAACTCATGAAAGCTGCATGCGCATTGGTCAAACCAAAAACTCATAGTGCCCATAACGAGTTCTAAACATTGTCTTAGGCACATCTTCAGGCCTAATTTTCAATTGATGGTAACCAAATCTTAGATCAATCTTAGAGAAAACTGTTGCACCTTGTATTTAGTCAAAAATATCATCTATTCGAGGCAAAGGATACTTGTTTTGAATAGTGACTCTATTTAACTGCCGATATTCTATACACATTCTCATACTACCATCCTTTTTCTTAACAAACAAAACTGGAGCACCCCATGGGGAAGCACTAGGGCGAATAAATCCCTTATCAAGAAGCTCTTGGATTTGAGCCTTAAGCTCTCTTAATTCTGCCGGAGCCATGCGATATGGAGGGATAGAAATGGGACGAGTACCAGGCTCTAAATCAATGCAAAAATCTATATATCTATCCGGAGGCATACTAGACAAGTCATTAGGAAATACTTCACTAAATTCAGACACCACAGGAATATATCCAATGGATGGAGCCTCAATCTCAACATCCCTAATATGAGCCAAATAAGCCAAACAACCACGCTCTATTAATTTACTTGCCCGAATGAAGGATATAATCTTAGCTTGCTTAGGCTTGTACACCCCTTCCCACTCTAATTTTTCCTTCCCAGAATTTCTAGAGTTACAGACTTAGTATTATAATTAAGCACAACATAATAGGGGGACAACCAAGTCATGCCTAAGATTATGTCAAAGTCAATCATATCCAAAATCACCAAATCAGTCGAAGTCTGAAATCCCATAAACAAAATAGGGCAAGCACGATAGACATGGGTAACTATGACTAACTCTCCAACTGGGGTAGAAACACGAATAGGGGCATCAAGAATATCACAAATCATATCAAAATCTGAGGCAAATCTCACTGATACATATGAATAAGTAGAACCCGAATCAAACAACACATTAGCCATCCGGTCACAAATAAGAATAGTACATGTGATCACCGCGTCAGACGCCTATGCCTCATTCTTGCCCGAAAAAGCATAACATTGAGCCCTATCATCTTGACGAGCCACTTCCCTTCCTGGTTGCGCATTAACTCTACCTCCGTTACCATTTCCTCTACCTCCACGACCTCGCTGATTACCTCATCGCACAACTTATGGATGCCCTTGACCATTATTATCGTTCCCCGCGGGTACCATTGCTCTAGAAGGCTGCTACGCGGCATCTAATACACGTGGGTGGGGACAATCTCTGCTTATATGCCCAGGTTCTCCACAGTTGTAGCAAGTACGATCAAAAGATGGTCTGCCGCCCGTCGAAGATGCAACTCTCTGGCTATCCTGAAAATTATACGATGGAGTTCTCGAGTAGTTACCTGTAGAGGTGGGCATAGCGGACTGAATTGGCTTGGCTGCAAGTGTTGGCGTACCTGAACCTCTAGAGTAAGAACCTTGAAAGTTTCCTAAATTCTTTGCCCTTTTTGCCATTGCCTTAGCCTGACCGTCTCGCCTTACCTCCTCCACTTTCTTAACATAATCTGTCACCTCATTGAAGCTCCTCCCTACAGAAGTCATATGAACATATAATAATACTTGCAGCTCAGAATTTAATCCCCTAATAAATAACCGGATTCTCTTTTCCTCAGTAGTCACCAATTGAGTAGCATATCTAGACAAAACATGGAACTTTGCCTCATAAGCAGCCACCGTCATACCACCCTGCTCCAAAGCCACGAACTCATCCTTCCTGCGATCCATCAAAGTCCTAGGGACATATTTCTCTAAAAATAGAGCATGAAATTGGGTCCAAGTGAGTGGAGGTAAAGTAGAAGATCTGCATTCCATATAAGCTCTCCACCACTGCTTAGCCTCACCTTGAAGTTGAAATGACACAAACTCAACCCCATGCTGATGGACAATTCCCAACTTATGAAGCCTCTCATAGCAATCCAAGATGAACTCATAAGCATCTTCACTCTTAGAACCAAGAAACATCGGAGGCTTTAACTTCAAAAACTTAGTCAACATTTCATGCCCATTTACCAGTCATAACAGAACCCACCAAAGGATGGAAGAAAACATCATTTCCTTCAGGCACACCCACCTTGGGCGCAATGCTAGCAACATGAGGATTAGTAGGAGCTTGAGTTGCTTGAACAGAAGGAAGCATTCTAGGACCAACCAACCCTTTCAAGAAAGACATGATCTGTCGAGTGAACATTTGGTCTATGGGAGGAACATCAGTAGTCTCAACTTGCACCTCTTCCTCTTGTCCAACCTCCTCAACGTTCTCAACATCAACATTCTCCTCTTCAATCTCTTCATGATGCCCAAGAGGGTTCTCATTCACAGGAGAATTCTCAACATGAGCTCCATTTCCTGCAGGCGCTACTCTTCCACGGCCTCTACCCCTAGCTCTTCCTCTACCTCTGCCTTGACCACGACCTCTCACTGCAGATTCCTCAGTTGGAGTATTGACGGGAGCTACGGGCCTAACGCCGTTGAATCTAGTGTTAATTATCTGTGGACAGAAGAGTGAATGAGGTTAGATACCAATTGGAATCAAGTTATAGCACGAAAGGAGACAAGCGAAAATAGAGAGATTTCCTAAAGCCCTATAGTCTCTTGAAGAAAAGTAAAGGCGTCCCCGTACCATTCCGCGAGACTCTACTAGACTCATTTTGGTACATCGAGATCAACAAACCTAGGCTCTGATACCAACTTTATCACGACCTAGACCGTCGTGATTGGCACCCAAACTAACAATCCGGTGGGAGAACCACTACTACAACCCAAACCAAGCAACTAATCTAAAAACTAAGGCATTTAAGTATCCCAACTATCCAAAATAGGGCTGATTCCACCATAGAATCTAGATCAAAACCCTCCCCATCATTAGTTACCCATTCTATTACGTTCTACGAATTACAAAATGGATTCGGAGAGTGAAAAACTTACCTCTAGCCTCAAAAATTGTGAAAAATGAGTAGGAGCCGCCCGGGGTTCGTTCTTTAGCTCTAAAAATTGAAAAGTGCATAATAAGGTCGTTTAGGGGTTTATTAACAACCTTAAGTCGCGTCGAGCCCGCCACATCGACCGTCACCCTGTTGTAGCGGCCCAGCTAGAGCGGCAGAATCCAGTGCCAAAGTGGCTGGAACGGAAGAGAGAGATATTTAAAGAATTTCAAAATCCTCATTTCACAACACACCTCTAACCCACGAAGCTTAGAAAATACCCTTCACGCTAAGGTCGATTGCGGGAGTTCTACTCACCCGAATTCAATTCCGTAAAATCATACAAATTTCTTAACAAGTTATCTATCCCCTCATGTAATCAAAATCATAATTAATTTACCCGATTGTTATCAAATTTACCTTCACCTTAATGACTTAGATTTAATCCAAATCTGGATTAGGTTGAAAAAAATCTAATTACTACAAAAAAAAATTTCAACCCCAAATTTTCTCTCGTTGGATTTTCTTTAACGACGAGACCCGATCGTTACACATATGCCTCATCTGTTGCAACATTGACTCATATATTACAGAACATGGGTCATCTATAACAACATATGTTCCACATGGTGCAATATTTGACTCATGTATAGCAACACATGGGTCATCGATAATAACATATGCCTCATACGTTGCAACATTTAACTCATATGTAGCAATACATTGGTCATCTGTAGCAACATATGCCTCATATGTTTAAACATAGGAGTCATATGTAGCAACAATAACTTACTAATGTTATGTTATGTTAAGAACAAGTAAATATGTTGGAACAAAATTGTAAAATTATGTTTATTTATTTTGACAACTATGATAATTTTAATGGTTCTACACAACTACAAAAGAATTTTCCATCCTTCACAATGTTGTTCTTGGTAATGCTTAAAAATAGAAAAAGACCCACAACAATCATTACGATGATTAACTTCCAGATGTTACAACATTTGATCTTCTTCTCCTTCATCACCCATTTGTTACTTCTTTTAATATGACTTTCATCCTCAATTTCCAACTCCTTAATCCAACAAAATGTACATCTGTTGCCACATATGAAAATTTGATGAATGTGTTAATCGATAAATTAAGTAATTTAATAATGAAAAATATCAAATTAGACCATATTTTAATACTTTGAACCATAATTAAGCAATAAAAAGATGATATAACACTTTGAACAATGATTTCCTATGGTGTTATATAACTATCATATGAAATTACTCAGTCATTGTATAATGAGCTGGTGATATAATAATATTTGTAAAAATAATTGATAGAATTGATAAAGATTGTTGTATTAGACCATAAATTTGTATTTAAACATGTTATATGAGTATATATTAGTGCTACATGCTGTATTAGGTCACAATTTAATTCAATTAATAATAAAAATCGCATGTTAGGTTATCCATATGTTGCAACAGATGACATATTTGTTACAATTTCAACAGATTATTCAGCAGAATGTACATATGTTGTCACAAATGACAATTTAATGGATGTGTTAATCGATAAATTAAGCAATTTAATAATTTAAATGTCAAAATTGGACCATATTTTAGTACTTTGGATCATAATTAAGCAATAAAAAATGCTACAACACTTTGAATAATAATTTTCTATGATGTTATATAACTATCATATGCAATTGCTTAGTCATTATATGATGAACTAGTGGTTTAATAGTATTTGTAAAAATAATTGATAGAATTGATGAATGTTATTGTATTAGACCATAATTTTATACTTAAACATGTTATATCACTATATATTAGTGCTACATATTGTATTATGTCACAATTTAATTGAATTAATACAAAAAACCACATGTTAGGTAATCCATATGTTGTAACATATGAAAAATTTGTTGCAATTTCAACACAAAATTCAACAGATTATCCAACATAATGTACATCTATTGTTGTAGATGACAATTTGATGGATGTCTTAATTGATAAATTAAGCAATTTAATAATGAAAAATATCAAGTTGGACCATATTTTAGTACTTTGGACCATAATTAAGCAATAAAAAGATGCTATAACACTCTGAACAACGATTTCCAAAGATGTTATATAACTATCATATGAAATTATTTAGTCATTGTATGATGAACTAGTGGTTTAATTGTATTTGTAAAAATAATTGATAGAATGGATGAAACTTATTGTATTAGACCATAAATTTGTACTTAGACATGTTATAGGACTCTATATTAGTGCTACATGTTATATTAGGTCACAATTTAATTGAATTAATACCAAAATTCACATGTTAGGTTATTCATATGTTGTAACATATGACATATTTGTTATAATTTCAACACAAAATTCACCAGATTATACAACAGAATGTACATTTGTTGCCACATATGACGATTTGATGGATGTTTTAATTGATAAATTAAGCAATTTAATAATGAACAATGTCAAACTGGACCATATTTTAGTACTTTGTACCATAATTAAGCAATAAAAAGATGTTATAACACTTTGAGCAATGACTTTCTATGGTGTTATAACTATCTTATGGAATTACTCAGTCGTTGTATGATGAACTAGTGGAACAATAGTATTAGTAAAAATAATTGATAAAATTGATGAATGTTGTTGTATTAGACCATAAATTTGTACTTAGACATGTCATATGACTATATTTTAGTGCTACAAGTTATATTAAGTCACAATTTAATTGAATTAATACCAAAAATCACATTTTAGATTATCCATATGTTGCAATATATGATAGATCTGTTGTAATTTCAACAAAAAATTCAATAGATTATTCAACAGAATGTACATATGTTGCCACAAATGACAATTTAATGGATATGTTAATTGATAAATTAAGCAATTTAATAATTTAAAATGTCAAACTGGACCATATTTTAATACTTTGGACAACAATTAAGCAATAAAAAGATGTTATAACACTTTGAACAACAATTTCCTATGGTGTTATACAATTATCATATGAAATTACTTAGTCATTGTACGATGAATGAGTTGTATAATAGTATTTATCAAAATAATTGATAGAATTGATGAAGATTGTTGTATTAGATCATAATTTTGTTTTTAGACATGTTATAAGACTATATATTAGAGCTACATGTTGTATTATGTCAAAATATAATTGAATTTATACAAAAAATCACATGTTAGATTATACATATGTTGCAACATATAATAAATTTAATGCAATTTCAACACAAAACTCAACAGATTAACCAACAGAATGTACATCTGTTGCCACATATGAAAATTTGATGGATGCCTTAATTGATAAATTAAGCAATTTAATAATAAAAAATATCAAATTGGATTATATTTTAATACTTTGAATCATAATTAAGCACTAAAAAGATGCTATAACACTTTGACAATAATTTTCAAAGGTGTTATATAACTATCATATGAAATTACTTAGTCATTGTATAATGAACTAGTGATATAATTTTATTTATAAAAATAATTGATAGAATTGATGAAGGTTGTTGTATTAGACCATAATTTTGTACTTAGACATGTTATAGGACTATATATTAGTGCTACATCTTGTATTAGGTCACAATTTAATTGAATTAATACAGAACACATGTTAGGTTATCCATATATTGAAACATATGAAAGATCTGTTGCAATTTCAACACAAAATTCAACAGATTATCTAACAGAATGTACATCTATTGCCACAGATGAAAATTTGATGGATGTGTTAATCAATAAATTAAGCAATTTAATAATGAAAAATGTCAAATTGAATCATATTTTAGTACTTTAGACCATAATTAAGCAATAAAAAGATGTTATAACACTTTGAACAATGATTTTCTATGGTGTTACATAACTATCATATGGAATTACTCAGTTATTGTATGATGAACTAGTAATATAATAGTATTTGTAAAAATAAATGATAGAATTGATGAATGTTGTTGTATTAGATCATAATTTTATACTTAGACATGTTATAGGACTATATTTTAGTGCTACAAGTTATCAAGTCATAATTTAATTGAATTAATATCAAAACCACATATTAGGTTATCCATATGTTGCAACATATATGACAGTTCTGTTGCAATTTCAACACAAAATTCAACAGAATGTACATATATTGCCACATATTATAATTTGATGGATGTGTTAATCGATAAATTAAGTAATTTAATAATATAAAATATCGAATTAAATCATATTTTAGTACTTTGGACCATAATTAAATAATAAAAAGATGGTATAACACTTTGGACAACAATTTTATATGGCAGATATGTTACAATTTCAACACAAAAATCAATCGATTACCCAATATAATGTACATATGTTGCCACAATTAAATTGAATTAATACCTAATAGTGGTGTGAAACAAAAATTTAACTACATAATCTAGGTTTAAATCACAACGAATATCATTTTCATCGTCACTTTCCTTGGGTCAACCATTCTTGCGAAAGCTTGTTGATGAACAATGTAACAAATGAGTCTTTCTCCCACATATGAGGTTCTGATACCCACATTCTACCTAAAACTTGTCGTAACTTATGTCGGCATATCCTGGTTTTTTGTTGCTCCGTTTGTTTCATGTTGGCAATGAACATTAAGCTTTCTCTTATGGATTCACCGCCCTTGAAGATTGAAATTATGGCAAGTGCGTAGGATGCACCAATGTGGCCTCCGTTTGCTGCTTGATTAATCATTCTTGATGCATTTGAATCGTTATTGTTGAAAACCTCAAACTACAGAAGAAATAACACATTTAAAAGACAGAATACATTGATAAAAACGTGAATACATACGAAAATTATTAAAAATGATCACGCCTTTTCTGTATAAGACTTCTAAATTTCCTGATGCTCTACAAATATCCAGGAAAGTTCTATATTGCAACATATGACTATTCTTTTACGACATGTAATTCATATGTTGTTATATATAACTATTATGTTGCGACACATAGATCATATGTTGCAACATGTGTAAGTTATATGTTGTAACTTATGACTATTTTGTTGTGACATGTAAGTCATATATTTCTATTTATAACTATTCTGTTGCGATACATAAATCACATGTTGTAACAAAATGTGTAAGTTATATATATTGCAACATATGACTATTTTGTTGCGACATGTAAGTCATATGTTGCTATATATAACTATTTTGTTGTGACAAATAAATTACATGTTGCAATATATGACTATTTTGTTGTGACATGTAGGTCATATATTGCTACGTATAACTATTTTGTTGCGGCACATAAATCATATGTTGCAATATGTCTAAGTTATATGTTGCAACTTGTGTAAATGATATGTTGCAACATATGACTATTCTCCTACAATTGAAATAACCTTTCTGCTGCAACATAAGACTATGATATGTTCCAATTGTCAATTGTTGCAACATAAATAACGATCTATTGAAAATGTGAATGCTAATTATTGAAAAATTGCAGGTTATATTTGGATGATGATGAATGATTCAAAGAACTATTAATCATACTTACCAAACAATAGTGTGTGAACACAATCACTTATGAAGTAATTCCAATTGATACATAATGAAATCTGATCCCTTGATTAGCTAAATTTGATTCAAGAAAAAGATAAGAAGAAGAAGAAGAAGAAGCACAAGCACAAGGACTAGCTGCCAAGACCAACAATGTACGAACAAGAAGATGAAGAGAACAAGAAGAAAGCAAGCAAGAAGAAAAAGAAGAAAATGAGGAGGAATATGACGGGAGGCGGGGGAAAAAAGCTTTTATTTCCCCTTTTGGTTCGGCTCGCTTGGCTTCCCTCTAATTTTTATTCCCACCAAAATTGGTTAAATTAGGTTTTAGTCATTTGCCCTTTACCCCTCATTTAATACAATTGACCAAACTGTCAACTTAAAAACTTGAGGGCAACTCCCACAATCCTTAATCCTTAATTACATAATTGTCACCTACACGCAATAATTAAGACTTATGTCACCGCCATTTATATTTTCACACCTTTTGTCACCCTTAATTCAAAGTCCCCAAAAAGTACAATAAGTGCAACGTAAGTACAAAAATACATACTTGCTAAGTACATCAACTACCCCAACTAAGTAGTGGCAAGAATTGGTCGAAAATACTTACTTATACCACCTTTGTAGAAATAAGGCAATCTGAATAGTAGTAAATGGACAAATTCAATAAAATAACTTTGTTGTCTTCTGAGTCAACTTTGTCAAAGGGGATGAAATAAATGAGAAGCCCTCTAGGAACCTTCTATAATAACCATCCAATCCCAAGAAACTCCTAATATCAGTTAAAGATGTGGGCCTAGGCAGGTTCTGCACTGCCTCAATCTTCTGAGTGTCAACTCAAATCCTATCACCAGAAACAATGTGGCCTAAGAATGCCACAAACTCAAACCAAAACTCACACTTAGAGAATTTAGCATACAATTCTCTATCCTTGAGGGTTTGGAGAATTATTCTGAGATGACTAGCATGATCTTCCTCATTCCTCGAATAGATTAGAATGTCATCGATGAATATGATAACAAACATATCAAGATAAGGCTTAAACACTTTGTTCATAAGATCTATGAACACTGCATGAGCATTAGTCGAACCAAATGACATGACCAGAAACTCATAATGACCATAACGGGTCCTGAATGCTGTCTTAGGAATGTCACTTTCTCTTACTCATTTGATGATAGCCTGATCTGAGGTCTATTTTAGAAAAACAAGTGGCAACCTGAAGTTGATCAAAAAGATCATCAATCCTCGAAAGTGGATACTTATTCTTGATAGTAACCTTATTCAACTAATGGTAATCTAGACACATTCTAAGAGAACAATCTTTCTTCCTCACAAATAAAACCAGAGCACCCCAATGTGAGACACTTGGTTGAATGAAGCCTTTTTCAAAGAAATCTTTCAACTGCTCTTTCAACTCCTTCAACTCAGCTGGAGCCATTCTATATGAAGGAATAGAGATAGGACGAGTATCATGAAGAATATCTATACCGAAGTCTATTTCTCTCTCAGGAGGGACTCCAGGTAGATCATCTGGAAAGACTTTTGGGGACTCACTCACAATTGGAACTGACTGATTATGTGGTGTCTCAACACTAGAGTCATTAGCTCGGTCTAAGTGATAGATACACTCCTTGGAAACTAAATTTCTCGCCTTAAGGTACGAAATGAAATGACCCTTAGGTACTGCTGAACTACTCCTCCGCTCAATAACTGGTTCATTAGGAAACTAGAACTTAACTACTCAAATCCTACAATTAACTGAGGCATAACTGGCATGAAGTCAGTCCATACCTAGAATGACATCAAAATCTACCATGTCTAACTCAACTAAGTCAGCCATGGTGTCCTTGTGATTGATGGAAATGATACAATCACGATAAACTGTCTCAACTAGAATAGACTCACCAACAGATTTGAAACACTAAAGGGCTCAAGAAGTTGCTCAGGAAGAATATCAAAATTCATAGCAATATAAAGAGTCACAAAAGATAGACTCACTCCTGGATCTATCAAAGCATATAATAAAAAATAAAGACTTTGATCGTACTAATGACAACATCTGGCGAATTCTCTTGCTCTTGGCGACTGGTAATAGCATACAAACAGTTTAATCCTTCGCCTGTCCCTAAAGTACCTCCTCTAGGTGCAGCTCTGTCTGGTGGAGCCTCTGAATAAGATTGGAGTCTATTGGCCCCATTACCACCACCTTGCATGTTCTTAAGGCACTCTCTTATGAAGTGACCTACCTGACCACACTTGAAGCAACCAGTGGAGCCATCACGACACACTCCTGGGTAGTTCCTACTACACTTAGCACATGCAGGAGTCCCATTACCTCCTTGTGTCACACTACCTTGAGAATGTGCAGGTCTTGCCCTAAAATTCTGCGAACTCTGATTCTTGAACTCACCTCTGTTCCTTGTTGCAGGTGCACAAACAAATGATGGAGCAGGTTCATTTGGATTTTTCTGAAAAGATGATCAGTTTGCATTACTCTTCTGTTGTCCGGTCTCATTACCTACAGTCTTAGCTTTCTTGTTTTGGAACTCTTCTCTATATCTCAGCTTATCTTCCTCAACCTGTTGCACATGGGTCATCAACCTTGTTATGTCTGTATCTCCTATCAGCATAGCTGCCTTGCCCTCCTTACTTGACAGGCGAGACAACCCAGATACAAAATGACTCATCTTTCTCCACATGTCAGTAACCATCTCCGGAGCATAATAGGATAGTTGGGTGAACTTGAGGATATACTCATGCACACTTATAGATTCCTGCTTCAAAGTAAGGAATTCTCTTACCTTTGCCTTCTTCAAATCACCCCATAAAGGCCTCTTCGAAGACAACCCAACTCACAATTGGTGCACCCTCAGCTCTACTCTTCTTCCATTGGTCGTACCATACTCTAGCAATACCCTTCAGTTGGTATGCAACTAGTTCCACACGCTCATCATCTGCAACATGCATCACCTCAAACACCTTCTGCAACTCTTCCACAAAGTTTTCCGGATCCTCAGTGACACTTGAGCCGGTGAAGTCTGGAGGATTCATCCTCAAGAACTCACGAATCCTGGATGTATCAGCCACATCCTATCGATTCCCTCTTTGTTGTCCAGCTTGGTTGGTCACCACTTGACTCAACATCCGGAAAACATCCCGGAACTCAGCATTAGTGACCTCTCATTGGGGTTTCACTTCTGGTGCATTGGGTACCTCTTGATCCTGAGGATCAACATTTCTCCTAGCGGGATGAACTAGAACAACTCTTCATGGAGGCATGATTTGAAAGATACGTGTAATTACGAATTAGAAGAAACTTTTATAGAGTTGAACTCTATCACACAAAAAAAGTATGAAAGAAGTGAGATAGTTCCTAAATGTTGCAGCCTCCTAATTATATATGTGGCGCGCTTCACACTGATAACTGGGATTCTACAAACACGACTTCATAAACACCCTAGAAATCTTGAACTCTGTGCTCTGATACCAAGTTTGTCATTCCCCGAACCTACACCCTGGACATGGACGACACTCGAGAACTATTGCTAGCTCCAAGAGAACCCTTAGCCTGGCTCAACTCTCAACGGAAGACTTACTCAACATTGGATAAACTCAAAAGTCTCAAATACTTAACTTAGAACTTTTAAAATATTCAAACTGACCACAAGGGCAACTCAAATCTAGAACATTAACAATAGAAAATGAAAAAGACTCATGAACTAACACTGATTATTTATGAATCCTCTACTAACTGAGATGGACGTCGGGACAAGACCCATGACATCCTACTAAACAAAAACTGACTGAAAAGTAAACTCAAGGTGAAACACTTCGAAAAGCAAGGAGGCTCACCAACTCTAGTCGACTGGATCAACGGAGCGCCGGTTGATGATCTTGATTCCCTATATCTGCATCATGAAATGATGCAGGCCAAATGACGTTAGTACATGGAATGTACGAGCATGCAAGGGGAATTTTAAAACATGACATAAACTTGAACTAGAACTGAAGAAACAACTTACCTCGTCTTAACTCAACTCAATCTCAACTCAATCTCAACTCATTTCAATATAAAAGCAATAACAATAATGTGATTTAAAGAAAATATTTTAAAACAGTAGATAACAACTCAATGTATTGGAAAATACAATATAAGTCAGTTTGTATATAAAAATATAAAATAAACACTGTTTGGAAGATTCTCTAACCGACAACCATCACTATGAGCTATGTTATAATACAACATCTCGCCCACGCTGCTAGAACTGTCCTATACCTTGCCGGGGTGTAGAACTCCTCAACTAAGTGGGTCCACTAAGCTATGATTAAAAAGCAATAAGGAATCACTACCCATGTTGGCTATATGGTTTGTGGAGCGCGTTAGTTATCTAAACTTTTCTCCATGTCGGTGTTCAATACTACTCCCAAAATATAACTTAAGTCATATCTCATCCTCAAATTTGAGATTATTACTCAAAATATTTGTCTTAAAAGAGACGGTACTCAAAACTCCTCATGAACTCATTTGGAAATCGATGTTTCCTCTCATCTTAAATGTAAAAGCATTAACTCTTGGGAATACTTAGTTCCCATATATCATTTAAAAAAAAATGAACTCAAATCTACTCAGCCTCAAACTCAAGTACTTCAGTCTTAAAACAAGTTTTAAAAAATTGTAAAAGACTTCTCTAAACGACTCAGAAGAACTCCTATGTCACGCCCCGAGACTACCCCCGAGACACGGACACAGGACCTAGGACCACAAGTGATCCCAAGCTAACCCTGCTGGCATGATCATGAGCATACTAAAGATAAACTAAATAATAGAAACTGTGCGGAAGCTATAATCATAAATAAATCTAAAGTGATGGGGAATACCCATATACTAAATCTGAAATGAATGAAAACTGATGAGTT
>JAJOOO010036387.1:0-12286 GCA_029582685.1 Solanum piurae
ACGGACCGTGAATGGACTTACGGTCCGTAGATGACCTCCGTGAATGCCTTTTTCTGCATTTCCTTCAGCTATCTCTTTATTGTAGCGCCTGAACATCTTTCCTGCAAAATACAATAAAACACATAAAAAACCAATATAAAATGGCTCTAGACACACACAACTTGTAAGTGAAATGTATTAGAAATACCGTAAACTCACGGTATATCAATGGTTCACCAACACTTAGGTTGTGGGTTAAGTGGCGGCGAAGTTAGAAATTTCGTTGCGAATGTTTAAGATTTTATATATATATGTATAAAAATAATATTAGACTTATATACTTCGTATAATTTTTTATGTACATAGAATAATTTTTTGACGAAGGATGTTTGACTTCGACTGCCCACCCTGAGCTATGTGGGCTACGCCAATGAGGTTTGAGTCACCTAGAGCAAAATTGTGAAGCTTCTGAGAAAGATTTAAAAGAAGTGTTAAATCTTGTAATAATCAATTTTCATCTAAAAATAATAATATATATATATATATATATATATTTATATTACTATAAGTGGAAAGCTCCAAAGTAAAAAGTTAAATTACCATTTTTATTCTTTACTAAATTAAAATTTGATTAATTATGATTACGTACAATGTATGTTATATATTTATGTCATTTATTAAATTAAGAAATTTATATTTTCTTGAGCTCGTAGTTATAATTTTTTTGTAGAAATTGAAGAGTTGTTTTTTCATTATTCAATACAGATTATTATATTTGTCAATTTCCTCCATATATCAGCTCACACTTTTGCATTACTCTTCTTTTACTCAACATACTTCCTTATTCATGGTTAGCTAAATATATTCTACTGATTTTTTCTTCTCTTCCTCTTATTACAATTTTACATTTTTCATTCCAATTTATTGATACTATTTTTCCTAATTTTGTCTTTCCTTTTTTTAATAGAAATTGTTGTGTGCAATCCATATTATAATGCAAAAAGTAAAATTGACTTTATAATGTTTTCAAAAATATAGATATAAATATTGTTATGCATTTCAAGTTTTCTTTATATATACACGGTTGAATGTTGATGTATGGATTGAAAGTTTCTCAATGATTTGCAAGGATTATTGCTAAGTATGATTGATTAAACTCATTAGAAATACATATTCTTATTATGCTTATAGTTTGAAATTTGAGGGTATCTGTTTTGATTTCTTATCTTATACATGTTTTCCAATTTATATTACAATCAAATATTTTATTTATTTATACATATGAGTTATGTCTCTTCAATGGCTCAATCTCATTTTCCAGCAACCATACAACTTCAGTTATTTAAACCGTATATTATTTCTATTTTCAAGGCATTTACTTAGTTTTCCGTATTAAATTAAATATTTTTTGTTTTCAAAGTATTTAGTTAGTTTTTCGTATTAAATTAAATATTTGCAGTTTTCTAATCATTTAACTAATTGAATGGTAGAACTAATGCATAGACTCTTCAGTTTTGGAATATGAATAGTTGTTCTCATTTTCTATATATATGTTGTAAATTAATTATCATTTTTTACTTCTAATCTTTTTTATAGTTTTTTCTTGTATTTCTTAGCCTTTGTGTTTGCTAATTATTATTTATTTATTTATTTTTGTTTGCTTCAGATCTTATCTTGCAATTGTGAACTCTTCCCTTCTCCATCGCATCATCAGGTACATAATAGATATGATAGTCAGATCATTTGGAATTATGCTTAGTCATGAAGAAGGTAAACATATGTTAGGCCAATTCACTAGGAATCTTTTTAGTTTGTTAAGATGTGTCTCATTAGGAAATATAGAGAACTTGTATTGTTTGAGATCCATAAATTAGTAGTAAATTCTAGAATGAAATGGGTCCAAATAGAGTGAAATGAATAGTGAGAATGCATATGCCGACTCTAAGAAGCATGTAATTGAGGTATGATTGTAATTGGATTAAAAAGAGTAATAGAAGTAGATGGATTGTTGTAGCCGATAAGTAACTGCTAATAAACTGATATACAAACATTATGAGTTTTGTCATGTATACTATATTGTTACATGTTATAGGGTTTGACCAAATGATAGCAGAAGTTTTCACTAGAAAACAAAGTAAAGCTTAATGTTGATCAAACAACATGATCTGAACTTACGTGTTCCAGTAATCTCAAATTGGGCTTTGGACTGTCATCACATGTATACATAGCATATGCATAATCATAAACAAGGATTGTGCCATTGTCTTTAGAAAATTGCACCACTTTAGTCAGCTGCACCTCTGATGCTGCCAAATCAGTTGGATTATTTCAACCATTTATATTAAGTTCTAGCTTGTTTGTGAATATGGATTGATTATGTTATATTTCGTAATATATACTATTATATTTAAACAATTTAGTTAATATTTTCATATAAAATTTACACATGAAGGATTCATAATCTTGAATCCAACAAAGAAAGTTGTACATGCAATTATCTATTACAAATAAATATGATTTTTTCAAGTGTACCCCATAAAATTGACAACGATACACTATCCATCTTAAAGAAGACATATGTTAATCAATATTTCTACATTATGAAATATAATTTTTATTTGGAAACAACATCTTGATATGTATGAGGATATAAGGAGGAGACTATGGTTTCTTAAAAATAAGACACAAACTTTAAGATATGAAACATTTACAAACATAATCAACGTTACTTATGTTTACCTATAAAATATATGTTATTGAAATATTTTTTAAAAAAGAAAAGAAAGGAAAGTGCCACACTGAGTATAAGATATATGAGAACTACATAAGAAAAATGTTATACCAATTCAATTGACTGTTTATAGCTACAAACAATTACCCTTTCCTAAATTTAGTCACTTATTACTTACATGTTTTAGCATCATCTATATCATTTTAAAAAAATTGTACTAATTAACATGGGATACACGTGCAACGCACGTGTTCAGAAACTAGTATATATAAAATCATAATTACGTATCTTTAAGTGAAAAATTAAGGTAAACCTCTAGTTATTTAAAGTCAAATCAAAGAATATCCAATGAAGTGTACAAAATCATATTATTTGTTTGGGGAAGGGCCAGCTTGTCTTTTTTAATAAATTAAATTATATGGAATATGCAACAACAACAACGATATATTTATTGTAGTGTCATGAGTGAGTTTTAAGGAGAATAATGTGTATGCAACCTTATCCTATCTTGTGAAGGTAGAAAAATTGTTTCTAATAGACCCTCAGTTCAAGTAAAACATATAAAAAATTAAGTATATAAAAACCAAATACATTAGCAAAGAAGCCATGTTGTAAACAATTAAGAAGAGAACAAGTAGGAACAATAAATAATATGATAAATAAAATAAAAGAGCCAATATGTAATACTATAATTGAAGAAAAAGATAGTATAAGAGCATAATGATAACAACGTGAATAAGAGAACTATCTATTAACCTTCTGCTCTGATCCTCGACCTTCATATTTTTCTATCTAGTGTCATATTCTCAGTAGCGACTGATTGAATATATACATATGAAAGGATAAATTAATCATAACACTCAGCTGATCATACGAAAAATTACCAATTAGTACAATTCTAAAGGTTATTAATGACTTGATAAAACTATTAAACACTATTTGCAGATTTATACTAGACGTATACGTCTCCAGGCATGTTGAAGGCAACTAGTGTACGTCAACATGCATGTGCACATCAAACGTGTTGAACTTTTTTTGAAGTCAAAATTGAAGTAGTTACATGTATATACTTTAATAAAAGCAGGCAAAAAGACATCCAGTTAGGAAGATACTGCTTTAGGTCCCCTTTGGACACATTGATTATCAATCAATTGCCATAAAAAATTGAACTTCCCCTACTATTGAACTAATTGCACAGTCAAGGTCGTTATAGTGCCCCGGCCATAAGTGGAGAAACGTAAACATACGTCCCACCCACGCAATGTATTATCAGCGCAGATAGAGGTTCTGAGATTTAATCTCATTGTTATTCATATATATCAAAAAGAATTTCCACATATTTGATTCATAAAAAGGAATCAAGCCAGCACATGAAGAATTTAGTATAACGATGTTCTACACCGAATAAAAATTCTAACAATGATGTATTGATCATGTATAAAATTTGTTTTGTTTGAACAGGAAAGTGTGAATAAGTATCTGTAGCAATTTAGTTTCGAGCATATATTCTAATCTTCTAAATACTTTATCCATTTACTTTTACTTGTTAAATATTTTCTAATTTGATTTTTATTTTTATTTGTCATTTTTGACAAATCAAGAAAATATAAAAAAAATATATTCCTATTGTACCATCAATTTATTTACATTGAGTTAATGTCTTTGAAAATGTATTAACAAATATGTTTGGGACTCTATCAATTAATAGGGGTAAAATAGTAAACTTACTATATTGACCATTATATTCTTAATAGGCGAGACAAGTTAAAATTTGACAAGTAAATCCGAACAGGGAGAGTACCAATTATGCTAAAATGTACTAATAACTTAATCACCTGGAATAACCGGATATTAGGGGTGTGCAAAAATCGAACCAACAAATAAATCAAATTGAAAAAAATGTTATTGGGTTTTTAGCAATTGGGTTAACGAGTTTTAAATGATTTTATAAGAAAAAACTATTGGATTATCAGTTCGATTTCGATTTTAGTATTGGATTATTGGATAAATTGATGACCCATTAAGACTGTAGTAATTTACTACTATACCCTTCATAAATATTACATATTAATAATTTAACATTACTATAGACACTATATCAGTACTCTACACTGCAATCTACATGCATAATTAAATATCATCTTTCTTGTGTCACTATATCAAAGCATTTACAACTGATTTGTTTGTTTCACTATATCGCGTCAAATTTTTAGAAAAGCAAGAAGTCATATATTTATTTTATGGGCATTTTCTTATTGGATAAACAAAAAATTGAACCGTTATTTAATCTCTGAAGAAGACATATTCTAACAAATGAGGTAATTTAATTTAATATGAAGGAGTACTTAAAAGTCAAATATGAACAATATTAAAATTTATCTTTCTAAATATGAAAAAGGAATAACAATCTTAAAGAGAAAAACATATAGTAATAGAAATTGAATACGAATATAACATATATATAAGCAGTAAAAGAGATTATTAGTTAGTGGTTAACAATTTTCACTTCTGACATGCTACCAATTCTCAAAAAAAAAAAAGCACTCCTAACTCTACTAATATTTTCATTTTATAATTCAAAACTATTATAGATAAAAAAAAAATTATTATCATAATAATAAAGAACAAACGTGCAATGCACGTTGCCAAAAACTAGTGATAATATAACCAAGAAGAGAACAATGTATGTATACAAGTTTTTAATAATTGTTTTTAAAAAAAACGTTTAAAAACAATGTTGAAATGATTATCATATGTTGAAATAATAAGAATATGTTTGAATCAAACTAATAACAAAAAGAATAATTTTAGACCAAATTATTAACTGGGTGCATGCATTTTTGTTTAATTTGACATAGTTTAAAGCTGACTACCTTTTTCCGTTTTATATATACTCTAAATAGTTATACGTACAGTATGTGTTAGGATAAGCAGCTCTATATGTTTGTCCATGACCAACAAACTCACCAAGAAATGGATGAGTTGTCCGGTCAACTCCTTGACAAAAGAACTTAGCTGGACTTTGCTGACTTGGCATACACGCTGGATCCACCCTGTCCTGGTTAAAGCAGACACGGTGGCGTATATTGGGTCCCATTTGCACCCTTCTCTCAAGACCAAAATTCAAACAAAATATTACAATGTTTATAGGCAATACGATCAGTCATAGTCCATACCAGAATTTTTCCAAATTTTTTTTAGTCCACCTTCAACGTGTGCATACTTACGTCAACAATGACGTGGAAAGAAAAAAAAAACATGTCATTATAAATAGCTAGTCATTCCCAGCTTCCAAAACACACACAAAAAAAATAAATATTTTTCTTGTATTTTCTATTTTCTCTTATAATGACTATGCATACTAGTGTTTCATCGTCTCCTCTTGGGCCGGCGGCATGTGAGAAGGATGCTAAGGCCCTTCAATTCATTGAAGAGATGACTAGAAATGTTGATTCAGTTCAAGAGAAAGTTTTGGCTGAAATACTAAGCCAAAATGCCAACACTGAGTATCTTCAAAGATTCAAACTTGGTGGTGCTACGGACCGGGATACATTCAAGTCCAAAGTACCAGTTGTCACGTATGAGGAAATTCAACCTGATATTCAACGTATCGCTAATGGAGATCGTTCTCCAATTTTCTCATCTCATCCCATCTCTGAGTTCCTCACCAGGTGAGATTTAATTACCTAATCTTTTAAATTATGACTAATATGAATTATCATAGTGAATAAAATTAATTTCTTGTACGTAGCTCGGGGACATCTGCTGGTGAGAGAAAGCTGATGCCCACAACTCAAGATGAGTTAGACCGGAAACAACTATTGTACAGCCTTCTCATGCCCGTGATGAATCTGTAAGTCCTATTGTAAATATGCTTTCAAGTACTATTTATTTTTGAACATTTCTGATTTAATTTGGAGATTGTGAACAGGTATGTTCCTGATCTAGACAAAGGCAAGGGCTTGTACTTTCTATTTATAAAAGCAGAAACCAAGACATCCAGTGGGCTATTAGCAAGACCTGTCCTGACAAGTTACTACAAAAGTGATCACTTCAAGACGAGGCCATACGATCCTTACAATGTGTATACTAGCCCTAACGAAGCTGTTCTCTGTGTCGACTCTTTCCAGAGCATGTACTCACAAATGCTTTGTGGCCTTCTTATGAGAGAACAAGTCCTCCGGTTAGGGGCTGTTTTCGCCTCTGGTCTACTTCGAGCTATTCATTTTCTTCAACTCAATTGGCAGCAACTTGCTAAAGATATCGCATCAGGAATATTGAATCCCCGAGTTTCTGACCCTTCAATAAGGGAATGCATCTCCAAAATACTCAAACCAAATCATGAACTCGCCGAGATCATTATTAAGGAATGCGAAAAACAGAACTGGGAAGGGATTATTACTAGAATTTGGCCAAATACAAAGTACTTGGATGTGATTGTCACAGGTATGATAAATAAATTTGCTTTGCAAGATTTAATTACTTATATACGCGACAACATGTTATAGCCTTATTAATTTTTTCAGATTTCTAATAGTACTACTTATTGTGGATGTGATTGCAACAGGTGCAATGGCTCAGTACATTCCTACGCTGGATTATTACAGTGGTGGTTTACCAAAGGCATGTACCATGTACGCATCGTCCGAGTGTTATTTTGGCCTTAATTTAAATCCAATGTGCAAGCCATCTGAAGTATGTTACACTATAATGCCCAATATGTGCTACTATGAGTTTATCCCCCATGACTCATCAGCCAATCCTCGTGAATCACCACCCCGTCTCGTGGACCTAGCCAACGTAGAAGTGGGGAAAGAATACGAGCTCGTGATCACAACCTACGCTGGATTATGTCGTTACAGAGTCGGTGACATACTCCAGGTCACAGGGTTTCACAACTCTGCCCCTCAGTTTAAATTCATAAGAAGGAAAAATGTGTTATTGAGCATTGATTCGGACAAAACTGATGAGGCAGAGTTGCAAAACGCGGTTGATAGCGCTGCTGCAATTTTGCGTCTGTACAATACTAGCGTGGTCGAGTACACTAGTTATGCCGACACCAAAACCATTCCAGGACATTATGTTATTTACTGTGAATTACTTATTAAGGACCCAACCAATTCGCCGAGCCACGAGGTTTTGAACCAATGTTGTTTGGCTATGGAAGAATGTTTGAACTCGGTTTATCGACAGTGCCGAGTTGCGGATAACTCAATTGGACCACTTGAAATTAGAGTAGTAGAAAATGGCACATTTGAAGAGCTAATGGACTATGCAATTTCTAGAGGTGCATCTATAAATCAGTATAAGGCTCCTAGGTGTGTTGATTTTACACCTATAGTGGAACTATTAGACTCCAGGGTAATTTCAGTGCACTTTAGTTCAGCTGCTCCTCATTGGACCCCAGAACGACATCGTTTACAAGTCTGATGATGAAGTCAATTCAAGTTATGATCAAGCCCACATGAGTGGAATAAAACCTTCTTTTTTTTTGTTCTTTTTGTATCTTTGTGTGTAGTGTTGAATATTCAACGTTGATATTAATTAGTCAATTTGCTCATGGAAAGTGTTTTAGTTACATGTACATATTTCTGTTGCAATCATATATGCTTTCTTCCCTTTTTTGCGGCTTTGTGCAGGTAGGTTCTTATAATTAGTCAATTTTACTGAAATGTCTTGTATATTCATCTTGTTCTCGGCCGCTTTACTTGACTTCCGAATTTGACCCTATTGAAATCCTATATGTTTCTTCTTCTTTTTTTCACCCGGAATTGGCGTCTATTATTTGGACATAACACAATATGTCCTAAGAATTGTAAAGCATCATTTACTATTCAATTTGGAAATATTCCTGTTTTCAATTTTGAAATACAATTTCAAGTTGAATTTAAAAAAATTTATAGCCAAATATAAGTTTTCACTTTAAAAACAAAAATTGTCTTTTTAAAAATTTCACAATAAAACATGACCAAACGCTCACGAAACTTTAAATAGCTTTTTATACCACGTCTACACACCATCTTTTTTGGATCTAACTAGTGAGATTTTACCGAATATGTTATTAGTGTTGTTTTTTCGATGCGTAATACTAGGGGTCAAAAATGAACCCAAACATAGGTAACCCGCCAAACCCGTCTAGAATTTTAAGGGTTGGGTTCAAGATAATTAGAATTGGGTTCAATCTCAACTCATTCAAGCGTAACCCATTTTAAGAGAATGAATTATTATCTATTTAACATCTTTTAGGATTTATCTATCCATTTATTACTTTTTTAAAAAAAAATCTTGAGCTGAAATTCGAGTTGTGATTATAAAAGTTAAATATCACTATGTTAAAATTATTGAGATTAATCAGGTCAAATTGGGCGGGTCAAGACTCAACCCGTTTTTTAGCCCATTTGAGCCCAAAGTAAACTTGGGTGGATCAAGACCCAACCCAATTTCTATTTTAACCTATTTTAATATCTCAAATTTCAACTCAATCCGCTCATTTGACACCCCTACTTAGTACTACTCATAATTTTTCAACTTTTACAAACGATCCATGTCAAAAACCTATCTAATAGACTTTGGCTTCAATAAATTCCCAAAAGGCTCAGCACCTTCATTCACCCACAATATAAATTAGTCTATGTGTTTTCATATGATTGGTCCATATTTAATTCAAACAGATGATTTTTGGTGGGCCCAACCCTTATCCGCTCTTAACGAATGCCTCAATCGAATCAAACGGTCATATCAAATCAACCTTCTTTTTTTTCACCTATGCATTAGCTTTTTATATATTACTTTACATTTTTCACTATTACAGAGCAACTTTCTTCTTCTTCTTCGTTTTCTTGAAGAAGAGGGCGATGAGAAATTGTCGATAAGGGTTAAATTTTTTGATCGTTTTACATCAGAAGGAGGAAATGATGATGACCCAGAATAGGCGTTTGTCAGTTTCAAGTGCGGTGGCAAAGAGACAAGTAATAGCGGCGAATTCATCAGGGTTGAAGAATAATCAGGCCGGAAAATTGAATGTTGGAGCGGCCAAGAAAAGATCCGCACTTTCTAATATCTCAAATCATACAATTGTATCAGCTCGTAACTCGATTCTCATTCCTCCAAACTTGTGAGTAATTCTCTGTTTTTGGTCTTTGTTTATTACGGTAGGAAAATAATTGGAATAATGGGTTTTATCTTCTTGTTTTGTGTATTTTTTTTATTACTGGTTCGATGATTCACTTTTTTGTATGTTGGTTATGGGGTTTCTTGTATAAATTTGTGTATGCAAGGAAATGTAGGTGGGTTTTGTGATTTCTTTTTTGGGGGTTTTCTTCTTGGATCATTAAATAAGTAAAATGGTTAATGTTACATGGGGTTTCATGAAAAAATGATTGAAGATACTGGTTAACAATTAAGTGATTTGAGGGTTTTTGATATGAGCGGATTTGCGGGATTTCTTTTTTTGGTGGAGATTGTGATATTTGGAAGTTGATTCTTTGTTTATTGACTTACCTTGTATAAACAATTTCACTAGCAGGAAATGCTTTAGTTATCAAGGGATTTGTTTAATCTTTTTAAAAATTATGTGTGAGTTAAGTATTCTTTTAATGGTTAAAAAGTATTATGAATGGAAAATTTGGAACATCTTCCCCCAATTCCTGCTTTTTGGTTTTTTTCTGTATTGTATTGTTCCTTCTGTTTATAACTTGAGTTATAATGACCTTAAAATATCCCTGGATATTAACTTGTACACTTAAATCAAGTTAAACTTCCTCAGGATCTCGCCCAAAGAAGCAGTGAACGAGAGCACAACTTTCTAGCTCTCATGCTTCAAGTGTCTGATAGTAGCAGCACTCGAGCTTCTAACCTCTTAAGAAATATAACTAAATAGCAGAGGAGCTGCTATAATTTACACCGTGAGTGCGTTGGATTATCAATCATATAGTTTTGGGTAAACATCACGAATCGCATATTTGAGCACTAAAATAGTAATTGCGATTTTTGTGTATTCCTACCAGATGACCCATTGTCAGGTTTTCATTAACATCCAAGTGTTGCTTGGCTGGTTTAGTGATATTTTACCGAAAAAAAATGTGATCAAGGCATTTATTATCTATAATAAAATAACTAAACAACAAACATCATCGAGTTCTGATCGACTCACTTACAGAAGAATCCGAATTCAAGTTTGACTTGTGACTAGTTTTGTTACTGAAACTGGTGAAGTATTCCCCAATTAAACACATTTCTTTTGGCCTTTACCTTGAGCAATTTTCCAATATGCTAACTAGCTTTGTTACTATTCCCCAATTAAACACTTTTAATTGTCCATTCTTCTTCATCTTCCCTCCACTTCATGTGCTCTTCTCTGCTGTATCTGTAGCCCCTAAACACCCTTTTACTATATCATCAATGTAGGTAAAATCCCTTGCTACACTTTTGTTATTAGAACCTTGAAATACTGAAATGGGATTTATTTTTTAGTATGTTCTTTGTGAAGAATACGCCCATATATGGTTGACCCCAAGGTTCATAAACAGTGGAGAATCTTAACCCTGTAATGGAAAGACCATAGATGTGATTGTACGTATGTGCAATTTCTTCACCAACTTTCTTTGTGGTGGCATGGACCAGTGGACCAATTCCTGTTTTTTGTCTCCTTAAATGATTTTATTTACTGTTCTTAATTTGTTAGGGACAAACTCAAAACTTTTGATAATTTTGAGTTTTCACATTTGGGATTAACTTTTAATTTTTTAAGTTGTTTTGCAATGTGAATAAATTGAAAAAAGATTGTTTCTTGTATCAGATGTTGTGATTAACTTGGAATCATTTTTGGCTTTGGAAGGTACCATGTACATCCAAGAAGGTGTGTATCCCTCCACATCTAGAACATCTATTTTTCATTTTAACTATAACATCTATACAATTTATCTATTTTTTATTCCTAGAGCAAACAAGAGAGATGTACTTGTGGACTTGGAATCAGGGGATAAAATTGTCAACAGTGATAACAAATCTTGTTGACCCAAAGTTATGTGTTATAATGGCCTGTGACATTAAACACTTGAGAGCCTCTGAGGTATAAGAATGTTTACCCTCTTATCTCTTTTCAACTCTTTGGCTCTTTGAATTGGATGTTGCTGCTAACTTTAAATGAATTGCAGGGGGCCTCGGGGTACGACATCTCGAAGCCAGGGACGGGGGAAGGGACCTCGGGGAACGACGTCTCGCGGCAAGGGACGGGGGAAAAGACCTCGGGGTATGGTGTGGTCCTAGGTAGGGGAGGGGCCTCAGGGAATGACGTCTCGAGGCTCTGGGTTGGGGAGGGGCCTCAGGGCACGACGTCTCGAGGTAGGGGGAAGGGGAGGAGGGACGGGCCCTCGAGGCACGACGCATCAAGGCTGGGGGAGGGGGTGAGGTAACCTCGGGTCACGGCGCCTCGAGGCCAGGGGAGGGGATGGGGGGCCCTCGGGGCAAGATGCCTCGAGGGTGGGGGCGCATCGGAGAACGATGCCTCAAGGCTGGGGTGAAAGGGGCCTCGGGGAACGACGCCTCGAGGCTAGGGAGTGGGAGGGGGCCTCGGGG
>JAJOOO010036388.1:0-12888 GCA_029582685.1 Solanum piurae
CATGTAAAAAATCAAAATCCTCCCTAAAATCACACCACGACCTCTGCAACAACTAAGCCCTAACAAGAACTCAAAACAACAATATTCAAAATGAAAAACCAAAAACACAACTGCAAAACAAAGAGAATGAAAATTAGTCAAGAAACTTACAACTATGGAGTGAAACGCGAACTCAAACACTTAACAAAATCGAAAAAAATCGCAATGAGCAACAATGTAAATCGGGATTAAGGGAGTAGAAGGGTCTAGTTGAAAAGGAGAAAGGAAAGAAATGTTTGAAAGAAAAAGATTAGCCTATTTTTAACATGTCATATCCTATGTGGCATTTTTACATGACGTGGAAAGCTACGTGTGGCGTTTGTAGTTCACGCACCACTAGTGGTCAAAAAAAGGGTTTAAAATGTTGGATTTCAGTGGGTTCGAGGGTTTAGTTGGCAAAGTCTATATTAGAAGGGCTCAGGTGACAAAATGAGACAAGTACGAGGGTCTCCCGGACCATTCTGCCTATATATTTTTAGAAGGAAGTTGGACGTACAACACTTGCAATGATTACAAAGTGTTACTGAATTTGAATTAAGAAAGTGAATTCCTTTAACTTGATGATCAAAGGGAAAAATTAAAGTTTCTTTGGGAGAAAGAATTGAAGATAAACGCTATCATAATAATGAGAATCAAATGGAGGACCAGTTCGTAGTTGGTCTTCAACTAGAATTTTTTTAGGCTTCAACCTACCAACCATCATGAATATATGCCTGTTGGATCTAGACGTTTCATGCCTGTTTTTTTCATTCAATAGAAAAAAGACAAATTTAAAGGACAAAAATTAAAGAAATGGAAACTAGTGGCCCAAGCCCATAATATTGCCCTAAACAATGTGCGCCACGGAAAGGAAAGCGAGTGCGAAGAACGCGCGAGGATATCCCCTATTTACACCATCCTCGACCATTCCAATCACTTGTAGACATCGCACCGATCATAGCATTGAATTCTCCGACGAAATTAACGGTGAGTTTCTGATCCTCAGCTCTGATTAGCTCTATTAAATGATGATTATCTTATACAGACAGATAGTGTTTTTCAGATTGAAGAATGGCGGTGAAGAAGAGTGTCGGATCACTGAAAGAAGCAGATCTGAAAGGGAAGAGAGTATTCGTCCGAGTTGATCTCAACGTTCCATTGGATGATAACTTCAACATCACTGATGACACCAGAATCCGAGCTGCTGTACCTACCATCAAGTACTTGATGCAAAATGGTGCCAGAGTCATCCTTGCCTCTCATCTTGTAAGCTTTACCCTCTCTTTTCTAAATCTTAGCTATCATTTCGAGGTCCTTGCCCTCGCCCTCGCCCTCTTTCTTTCATTATTTTCATCAAGTCCAGGATCGATTTTGCTTGACCGTTGGTTTAAATTTTTAAACATGCATTTGTTCTGCTCTTGTGCATTTTCGTTGTGTTAAATGGCTCTTTCTACTGTGGTTTAATTGCTTCTTTCTTTTTTGGGAGCTAACTACTATGTCTTAAGGAAGAGCATACGTAAGGTTAGAGTAAGAGATTAAAACTCTGGCTAAATCAGCATCTACAGATTAAGTTTTGTGGTTTCATATACTGCTTTTGACAATGAGATGAGTAAGCTAAAGAACTTTTGAAGTTGAGTTAGCAGGGGTTGGGCGGGATCTGTTAAGTATCCAGTATAAACATACATATAGAAGAGATATGCTGCACAGCACAATACCAAGCATAAATGGTGCGCTGGATGTCTGTCTTCCTCGATGAGGAGATCTGATAGCTTCGGAAGATTGAGAAACTAGTTTTGTTTCTCTGTTTTTGTTAACTCTGGAATTTCACTTGTTGAAAATTCTATCTAGGGTTTGTTACTCATTGTCTTTGCATGGCTGAGGAAATTCTCCGCACAAGTGTAAATTATTTGTGCTTTTTCCCCCATATCTGTGCTTTCTCTGATTGTTAGTTTTTTCTCAGGGTCGCCCTAAAGGTGTCACTCCAAAGTACAGCTTAAAGCCACTGGTGCCTAGACTTTCAGAACTATTGGGAATCGAGGTCTGTATGTTGTTCTCTTATTATTCTCTGTTGACTCATTCTTTCTTCTAGTTCAATTTAAGAAAGTTATTATTTGCTGATTTTGCTCAGGTCAAGATGGCAAATGATTCAATTGGCCCAGAAGTTGAGAACTTGGTGGCTGAACTACCGGAAGGAGGAGTTGTGCTTCTGGAGAATGTGCGATTTTACAAAGAAGAGGAGAAGAATGACCCCGAGTTTGCCAAGAAGTTGGCATCTCTTGCAGATTTGTACGTCAATGATGCATTTGGGACTGCTCATAGAGCCCATGCTTCCACGGAAGGGGTTGCTAAGGTCTTGAAACCAGCCGTTGCTGGATTCCTTATGCAAAAGGTACTAATCTAAGATTTCAGGCTGTCAAATAGGAAAGCATTTTCAAAAAATAGAGGAGTTATGCATAGTTCTAGGAAGAATTATTAGTTCAAGGGTTGCACAATTGTGTTGCATGTATGGATGGTTAATTGTGATTCAGCAGTTACGATACTCTCATAAACTCTTTCACCGTATTGTGGTTGCCTTTATATTTTTGTTGTAGCGTCTTACCCTGCATCATCAATGCTTGTAGGAACTTGACTATTTAGTTGGAGCTGTGTCAAATCCACAGAAGCCATTTGCTGCTATTGTTGGTGGTTCAAAAGTATCAAGTAAGATTGGTGTTATAGAGTCACTCTTGGAGAAGGTTGACGTGTTATTGCTTGGTGGAGGAATGATCTTTACTTTCTACAAGGCCCAAGGTTATGCTGTTGGATCATCACTAGTAGAGGAGGACAAGCTTGACTTGGCAACATCTCTCATGGAGAAGGCAAAGACAAAAGGGGTATCTCTATTGCTTCCCACGGATGTAGTGATTGCGGACAAGTTTGCTGCTGATGCGAACAGCAAGGTACAACCCTCATCTGTATAAATGTTTTACTAGGTCATTTCTATCTTGAAAAGTAAGAACTAACTGTTATATCTGTTTAACTGCTTTCCTGATTTGGAAGATTAATTCTTTTTGTAGCAGTATCTGTTTTAGGGTCTTGACTGACTTGGTTTTCTTTGGCACTTTCAGATTGTTCCAGCCTCTGAAATTCCTGATGGCTGGATGGGATTAGATATTGGACCTGATGCCATCAAGTCCTTTGGCAGTGCCTTGGATACCACCAAGACTATCATTTGGAATGGACCAATGGGTGTGTTTGAATTTGACAAGTTTGCTGCTGGAACGGAGGTATAAAATGGAGATTTTCTTAAGCTGAGCTGCTATATTTAGGAGTTGTTATTCTACTAGGAATATTTCTAGTGATGCTTTGAGATGTTTCACTTTTGACATTGGTGATCAATTGCATCTAATGTTCCTTTTGTTGCCAGGCTATTGCAAAGAAACTGGCAGAGCTTAGCGGAAAGGGAGTGACCACCATCATAGGTGGTGGTGATTCTGTAGCTGCTGTGGAGAAGGTAGGACTTGCAGAGAAGATGAGCCACATATCAACTGGTGGGGGTGCTAGCTTGGAGCTTCTGGAGGGGAAACCACTTCCTGGGGTGCTTGCCCTGGATGATGCCTAAGCTATATATGCTCCTTTTTTTTTTGCACATTCTGTTAGCTTTCATCTCTGGATTTTAATCTGGAGCGAGTTTGGATCTGTAGAGTCTTGTAAAAGGTGGTGGATCAAACTGTAATAAGCACTTTCTGGGCCTCATTGAGGTACTTTCTCTTGTGATAAGAGAATCTTCCATGGTTGATAATTTGAAATAACTATTAGTTGTTGATTTCTTTTTCTGTATTGGAGCTTATATATGCCCTGAGCTTTTCTCTTACACTATTGTTTATGTTGCCTCTCCACAATTAGGAGATTCTATTCGAGCCAGCCATTGTTTTTTTGGTAACAAAGTCTTGGTACACGGAAGGAGATGTAGTGTTTATTCAGATTTACAAGAAACAATACTGCCGTCGTTAAATGATTTGAGGACGGAAGGTAAATTTGCCGTGACCAATTGGAAGGAATCTATGCTTCTTGTTGGTGTTTTGCGTCTCTTATAAAAACTGCTTAACAATGGGTAGAAGAAGAAGTTGTTGAGGCTGAAGGATCTATTCACACGATGGGACTCGAACCCACAATCTCCCGCTCCGGAGGCGAGCGCCTTATCCATTAGGCCACGCGATCACATGTTTCACATCTTTAAACAAACAAACGTCATATACTACACAAAAGAACGTACATAAAGATACTAGTTTCATTACACAATAACGGAATATACATATAGGATAATTAATATACAATAACTAGAGAGGAGGTTTCTTGACTAGGTGATCTCTCCAAAGACGATAAAACACAATAACTAGAGAGGAGGTTTCTTGACTAGGTGATCTCTCCAAAGACGATAAAACAACAGTAAGGTGGAGCGGCCTCGGCATCTCAAGTTATTTAGTGGTCTTGAAACATTCTTCGCTATAGTAGGTAATTGATCTCCATTAATGTGAAGCTTTGAAATAAGGTCTTCTATTGCTTCCTTGTCATCATAATTCATCTCCTTCACGTCTTCTTCATCAGTACATGTCGACTTCAAATCATCCTCATTCCCCACTTGTGTTTTGGATGAACCACCCTCGTCAATTTCTTCTTCCAGAATACTGTTGGCCTTTATATTACTGTCCTTCAATATGCGGTTTTCATCGGCGTCGGCCATTGTTGATTAATTGGGGGTATCAGTAAGTCTACAAATGTTATTTATTACTATTGTAGGACATTCAAATACAAATATATATAAATGTCAAAGAGACGTTTAACGAAACGGTGGCACTTGGTTTTTGAACGAAAGCATGCTTCTCTTTGCTTGAAACGTTGTGACCACTCGCAATTATGACGATTTCTATTCCTATTCGCTAATTCATTCATTTTCTTAATTGTTTAGTAAATTACATACCTACTTTTGTTATTATCAATCAAATTGCTTGTGCAAGTGAAATTTTGAAGAACACACACAAAAACCACATTTCTAAAACCAAAAATCATTATTATTGGTTTAACGTCGTCAATGTGCTTAGTGCACCTCATCCAGTATGCGCAACAGATAATGAGGCCACAAGTCACAACTGCGTGCGCAACAATACCTTATAAATGAGTAGTGAGTGGGATACCAAAAAAAATGAAAAGAAAGAAAATCCAGTGTGGTATGGAAAAAAAAAATACTCAAATCCCTTCACACTTCATTTTGTTATTGGTGCTAGTATGAAAAGGAACACATGATTGTTGCTAATGAAAGATCAGAAAAATTCGACTCCTCATCAAATTCAACTTGACCAATAATAGTTGGCAAACAATACCTTTTAAACTGGCCAATGACCCCACACTATCTCTCTCTCTCTCAAAATCAGGTCTGATTTCCTCTGCTTACTACTACTAGCATCCAAGTCCTATGTTGCAAATAAGTCCTGACGGGATAACAATCCATTGCCAACTCGTCTCCAGACCCTCTCATTTGGCTTCCCGCCCTATGAGACTCTGGACATATTTATGTGTCATAACTAACTTTGAATATCATATTGTTTCATTATTCCATGATACAACACCTGCTGTCATATTCACCGACAAGAAATTAAACAGACAAAGTAGACCTTGTAAAGTCATATGTAGAAGCACTTGTTCAAAGCATGTAGAATCTATGCTTCAGATGTGGAGACTGGTACATCTGGATGCCCTCCCCATTCTGTCCACGAACCATCATAGACTGGAACATCAGTCTTTCCAAGTCGATGGAGGCCCTACAAAGATGAACAAAGTTTCAAAATCCTCTCTGCCCCATACATTGGTCATACAAGGATCATAAGAAATAGAGAAACAGAGAGCTTGACTAACCAAGGCAAGTATGCAAGCTGTTACTCCAGTGCCACAGGAAGTTACTATAGGTTTGTCCAAAGAGATACCTATAGAAGAAGAGGTTATCATACAAAGATGCCTAAATTATGAGGTTGGATGATATGAAATTTATTCTCCATTTCAAAGGGGACGCCTTTTTAAATTTACCATTACATTTAAACTTGGGACTGTACTAAATCCAATTATGTACATATGCAAATGCTTTACCATTTTACTCTCCCTGTGCAAGTCCATCAAGCAAGGGGATGCTGTTCTTACCTTCCTGATCAAATTTTTTCTTGAGCTCTTCATTAGATAATAGTGTCTGAGAACCATCAAGCATCTGTAAGAAATCACCAAAGTGAACCAGATATGAATATATGATTACAGAGCTTAATAGAGGAATTAGTCAGCAGGGATCAATATTTTTTTAAAAAAATTAACGCCAGAATAATTACCCTTGGTTGTATTAATGGCTTCAACAAATAGTAGAGCTCTACACATACAGAGCTTAGTCCAGGAATTAATGAGTAGAGATCAACATTGAGAAACAAAGAAAACTATTTGTTGGTAAAAAGAAACAAGAGCATGTAAGGAAGCACACACTTAGGCATTAGGTGCAATGTGCAATAGGTGCCCCTCAGGAGGATGAAGATAGGCATGGCTTATTTTTCAAGCATTCTTGTACTCAGGCATGAGCAGAAGGTAGGATTCAGTTACCCCAATGTGCTCACAATAACCTTGGAAGATATGGAGAGAACATCTAGCAAACCCGTTGGGGTCGTTTGGTACAATGGTGGGATATCCCATCGGACTAGCTATCACCTATATGGGAAAGCTAATCCAACCATTCTAGTGTAAAAGTTACATCAGGATTAACAAATAATGCAAACCAAATGTGGGATAAAGTTAATCCCAAATTCTATACCAGGAGTATTACCCTTATTTAGGGTCTTACACACGGTCGCTGTGGTATTATTGTTAAGGGTGATAGCTTTTAATCACTATCAACATGAGACACCTCCAATATCATGTGCTGGATAATCTGGAGTACCAATGATTAAAGTCAACTACCTAAATTAGATCAAAAGGTATCAAATGCCTCGACAAATAATCTAACCAGTTAAATCAAAATCCTATTCCATTCCTCTACTGCAGACAATGGCTTTTAGTAGAGAGAAATTTTGAAAAATCACATCTCTTTTACTAATAATAATAAACCTTTACCTCGGAAAAAGGAATGCACTTGCTCCCAGGTACATGACCACTTCTTATTCCTTTTCGAGGCTCTGGTGCAACACCATCAAACCTGAAAAGGGGCAAGCAAAAATCAGAACTTCAGAATGAATTCAATTGTGTAGAATGAATTTTAGAAGATCTTATTCATACATTAAAACAGTATAAATAACCAAACTCACAGTACTTGACTAGAACAATGGATTTTGAATCCATCTTGTATAATACTAACAACAGATAAATTATCTTATTTCTAAAAAACCAATAAATATTATGGTTCATTACATTATAGAGCATAAGTGTACATGTACAAATCTATATCAGCTATGTCCTTACCCCAACAAAAAATTTATATTGGCTATGTGGTAAATCAGCATCTTGACCATGAACATGCTAGTGTGATGCTACACACCTCTTCCTAACCTACTTCACTAAGGAAAAACCAATAAATATTATGGTTCATTTCATTATAGAGCATAAGTGTACATGTACAAATCTATATCAGCTATGTCCTTACCCCAACAAAAATTTATATTGGCTATGTGGTAAATCAGCATCTTGACCATGAACATGCTAGTGTGATGCTACACACCTCTTCCTAACCTACTTCACTAAGGAATTTTGGATTACAAGATATGCCAAAATGATATTACTCATTCCCTCTATTTACTCGACATTATTTGACAAGGTGCAGAACCAATATTACTTGCATATTGAACAAATTGTTGAGAGAAATCATCAGCTTGAAGTCTTAAATAATGTTTTAAACTAGGTTACACTTCTTAAAGTTTGTGGAACAAGAATTAATAGTATTACTCAAATGACCCATGTGTCATCTCATCAAAACAATATTTGGAAAAAAAAAATAGTTTAGCTAGTAGTCATCATTAAGAATTAATTCTCCCACAAACTAAAGTACCTAGCTTTGGATCGAGCATCTATATGCTGATATGTTGTCTCTTCAATGTTCTTCCAAACCTGAAAGTATAAACATTACAACTCCACATCAAAAAGTAGAAGCATTGACAAAAAAAAAATCACATATTCAATTGCTGACTAGGGAAAGTATATTGACAACAAAAAATTGCATTTGTTTACTGTTGAAAGTAAATCAGAAACTTCAATCTACTAGAAAAATCTAGCAGACCGCAGAAAATTGTAAGTTGAACTACCACCCACTTATAAAACCATTAGACCTAAGTGTTGTACAAAGATCCACTAAAGAACCTCCAAAAACCATGGCCCAGATTTACTTCCAAACTTCGTGGAGTTTTACATCTCATTCAAGGGAAGTAGACAAAGGCGGAGCTAGGATTTTAAGTTTATAGGTTCTGACTTCTGAGCTAGAATTTTTTGTTTTGTTTACTGGGTTCTAAATAAATTATTTGTACATATGAAATGATTCTTTTAACATAAATTTAAGGTTTGAGCCAACGCTATCGGGTTCTGCCATAGCCACCACTATGGCTCCATCCTTGGAAGTAGATGTGTTTTTTGTTGGCTGAACATAGTTGTACAAAAGATCCAAGGATTAATGAGCACGCTTGCAATTTGAAACACAATACATGACAATTTGTAAGTTTTGTGCATGCTCCATCTGTTCCTAGACCTACCATCAGTTTTAAATTGCACCGTGATAGGAACTAATGTGATTGAGTGCTGGTGAAGAGACTACAACTTCAATATTGATTTCCATGCCATTAGCTCCAGTTCAGAGGCGTATGGTTACAAAGCTTCTGACAAAAGCTGCAGGAGAAAGCACACCAACCTGATCAAGGGTCCAGACGAGATGTGGCTGAAATTTGGTCTGAAAGGTAATAGGTGCAACCTGCAAACAACAAGTTCTTATGGTAATATTAAGTAATACATATTAGTAGCAGAATTAAAATAGATAGAAGGTTTGTGGTGATATTAAATTAATAAAATGAGGCTCTTAATTTCCTCCGTAGAAAAAGTACTTGAAAAGACATATGTAGTGTGGCATGCCTAAGTATAAGACACCTCAATCCCTCCCTCCCTCGCTCACACACCCCACCTCTCCGGGAAACAATAAAGCATTCATGTCGGGGGAAACTCTCAATCATCAAATTGTTACTCTACAGAAAAGAATAAAGGATAAAAGAAAGAGGACACTGTCAAATTGATTACTTGTTTTAGTGCTTCACCTCATAATTAAACCTTAAGTTCCTTGAAACTCCTTTTGGCACTGTGCGCCACAAACATGAAAGAAAAAGGATTTATTGAACTTCTACCACATAACCAACAGAGAATCAGTGGCCGCCTTTTATCCTGTGTTGAAACTTTTGTCTCATCGCATCTACATTTGGTAACAAATCCTTCATAAAGTTTCCGTGATCCCACTTAACAAGTGGATAAATGCCTCAGGGTTTTCAACTTTATTTGTTCTTATGTAAAGGCAGCAACTTCTCTTTTATTTTTACCATGACCTGTCCAATTGGATTTCTCCTTTTCAAGATAGAACCATATTTAAGAAAACAGTTATCTCATTAAAGTTCTTACAGAGACCTTTTTTTTAAAACTGAGAAATCCCTGAGGGTTGTGGACTATAATTTGAACTCAGTGACGTGCGACTCACTCACAAATCACGCTCTGTGCTCGTACCAATGGACCAAAAGCCCCGGGGGGCATTTTTGCACAAAGATCTTGCCACCACTAAATTCAAGTCCTATTGCTTTAACACTGCCATGCTATCAAGGTTATAGAAAGATACTTTGGTGTAGCAATTTTCTGTTTTTAAGATATACAAGTAAGTGAAGCTCACAGGAAATAAGCATTTACTTACCGCCTGTCGTTGATATACTTTCTCTATTGCTTCACTAGCAGCGCTAGCTTTCAAAATTGCGTCACCAGATGCACTGGATTCGACATCATATCCAGAGGCACGCCATCTTGGCAATCCACCATCTAGAACCCAAACTCTGTTATGTCCAAAAACTCTAAACATCCTGATAATCCATTTTGTAATTTGTTAGTCATTTCGTACAAAATGAGCATATCTGCCTTTTGCAGTAATCAGTTAACTCACCACCATACACGAGCTGCACTAAAGATGCCCTTCCCATCATAGACAACAACCCCATCTTTGTTCTCGATTCCAAGAGCAGATACAGCAGCAGCAAATGCTTCTTCAGATGGCAGCATATGAGGCAACTGATAACATAAACAAAGAAATAAAGCATTTTATACGACAAAAAGATGTTGTGATCAATCTCAAAAGCATGTTGTGTGGTTAGGTGAAACATCTCTTATGGTATAGATATTGTAGAACCAGATGAGTTCAAATGAAAAAAGGATGGAGGCGTGGTGGAGACACTGACGCCAGACTAGATTGTTACATGATGTGAAAGATTACATTATGAAGCAAATTATTCTTAAAAGAAGAAATAAATTTGAACAAGTCTTACATTTGTAGTACGATCGGATATACCATCTACATCAAAGAAGAGTGCTCCAGGAATATGTGCAACCTGTTCAAATAGAAGGATAGAGAGTTGAGCAAATAAAGTTATAAACCACATAGGGGTCTAGTAGAGGATGAAATTTTTCCATCTACGAATATAATCAACAAAAGCAATGCAGGCATTTGAATCAAGAAAAAGGTAGTTCCATTTAGTTTTTTCATCAAGTGAGAATAAAGTAGTTCCATTTATATAGGTAATAGATCACCTGATACTCTTGAAGAGGGTTTCTCTGCTCGTTTGGCATGTACCAAGATGCATCCAGTACCTTAATGAAAACGAAAACGAAAAATCTAAGTTCTCTAAGGATAGGAAAAGAAGTAAAAGAGAAATGATTTGCCCTTAATTGACTAGATTGACCAGCATCACCGCCTTAAATAAGAGTTTTGAAGGACCAACAAGTAAAACGTTCAATCTCATACCTTTATATCAGGCAGTTTGAGGTTTGCGTGGAGCCAGTCAACTGAAACAACAGATTCATTGGAGGAGACAGCTTGTGTTGAGAATGTTGCCCGTGTTCCCACCCTTGATGAATCCATGCGACATGTAACAGAACCCACCAGCTTATAAGAGAAATAGGTTGGTGCAGCTTGGGAGTAGAATGTTTTCTTCTGATAAGAGGATTAAGCAAATTCATGTTTTAATAAATTATCGTCAACTTTCAATGGAAAATGAATGGAAGAAATTAACAATCTACACAAATTCTTTCTGATGAAATTGAAAGTAATGAATTTCTTCAATCAAGAGTTTATTTATTGACAGGTTACTAACCAAGTAGAGTAAAGTTGTAATTTTGCGTGATCAACAACCATGAAAAAGATAATATATGAATTTCTCCGGTACTGAATACAGAAAAGTCGTTTAAAAATCAAAATTACTTTCACAAAAACGAGAACGAAAGAGGGAGGGGAACTTACAGAAGAAAAGAATTGGGGCTTTGTGGAGAGTAAGAAAGTGGAAGACTTGAGAAGAGAGAGAGACCTTGATAATATCCCCGACGCCATCGCTCAAACAATTTCTTCTCCCTCCCGCAGCTGCTATCAACTACAAACTTCACACCACCTATTCGCAAATTCGTCCCCCCCATCTTTTTCCCCTTTCACTTTGGTCACATATTTTTGCCTTATATATAAGCACACATATACTCCTAGTAACTCTTTTTCATAACAACTAGTACTCTAACTCTTTTTTAAAAAAAACAACTTTCGCAAATAGCCACTATAATAAACTTAATTATGTTCTATAGCTATAATTTGCATATTTATGAGTTGTAGTTACAATTTAAGCTATCTCGTTTGTATAATTCGCGACTTTGTATAAATTCGCAGGTTTGTATAATTCCCGGGTACATTTATATAATTCAGTTATTTTTGTATAAACTCAAAACAATGAATCTATACAATTATAAATATCAGAAGTGTAAACAGTTATACAAATTCTGAATTATACAAATGTGTGAATTATACAAAACTAAAAAATTGAGCTGCGTAATTATAGCTAAAAATAGACCGTGAATTGTAATTAAGGTAAACTATAGCTAAATTAAGTAATTAACTATTATATATTTGCTTATACGCGTAATTTTTCCTTAAAAAATCAACAATAACAACTAGTAACTCAACTGACATAATTTTAGTTCTAAAAAGTAACACAATTTCAATTAAATATCATAGCAAGTCATTGTGAGAAAATAAAATAATGGAATATGTTTTATGATATTTAAATAACTTTTTTATTACAATCATAAATAAATTATATTCTCTTGGTTGATTATTCCTTGCTTTACTATTTATTCAATCTTATGCTTAATTTAGTGGGAAAATTATATATAATAGCAAACTCTTAATTCAAATTAAATGTTATAAATATATAGTTTGATTTAATTGTACCTCATAGCAAACTGTTGTTATTTCACCTCTCTCCTGGTGAATCTCGCTCGCCACTCTCGTTCTCTCCCTCGTCTCTCTCGTTTTTTATACAAACGCAAGTGCATAAAGTGTGTTTGTGTTTGTATAAAGCGAGAGAAAATTGTATATATACATATATTTTCATTCCCCTCTCCCAGATCTCGCTCGCCACTCTCCCAGATCTCGCTCTCTCACTTTATAAAAAAAACTCAAATTGTATAAAATGCGTTTGTGTTTGTATAAAGCGAGAGAAAATTATATATATACATATATTTTCGTTCCCCTCTCTCCCCTCTCCCAGATCTCGCTCTCTCACTCGCCTCTCTCACTTTATACAAAAACGCAAATGTATAAAA
>JAJOOO010036389.1:0-15556 GCA_029582685.1 Solanum piurae
CTTGGTAAATAAAGTTTTAAATTCCTTATGGTTTTAGTGTTTATGCGATGAATGAATGCTAAGAGGCTTGTATTAGACCTCTTCGAGGTCGAGTACGCCGGTTACGACTAGGGGGTGCTCCCGGGTCGTGACACTAACACTAAAAAAGAGAAAAGAATATTTCCAAGATATAATAGTTGATTTAGTGAGACTAGGATTGTGTTCCCCATGACCTTTAACTCTAACTCAAATTCTATTCGGATACCGATATGTTATTAATCTTATATGCTCCTAGCGAGTAAGATACATCTAAATGCTTTTCAGCCCTATTGGATGACTTTCACTCTTCTCCTCTCGGTCTTAGAGTGTTTGAAGTTTACCCTTGTGTACTTGGTAAGAAGATTATTCTCTCTGGAGCTCTAATATTTAAAACAAGTGAATGGAATTTGCTTCTAGATTTTCCTACTTATCAAAATCTCTCGAACAAGCGATAAATATAGGTATGTTCCAATGCATGTACTCATTAAAAGGTAATCATTACAAATATAGAAATAACATTTGCAATTAACAATCAAGCGTTACTCATATTTGAATTCGCAATTGTGTTTAGTCATGGTTCCCACAACCTTAGTTGTGGTGTTTAGCCTCTCATTATTCCAAGAAAACTAATAGTAGAGATTATTGAAAGCATAATATAACAGACTTACAATAATAGAAACCAAAAACTTCTTGATTATCAACACTAAATCAAGAACACAAAGTTTTGATCCCAAGTAATCGACCAAGAAATGTGTTAAAAAAGGAAACTCTCATTTTCTCTTTGCTCAGAATGTCTCAATGTTTTGATAAAAATTAAAAAATAAAACCTAGGGAATAAAAAAAAGTGTTTGAAAAAAGTCCTAATCGAAGTAGGACATATGCTGTCGACCAACTCCACGGGCAGGTTAACGGCTCGTCTAAGGTCAGACGGCTCGTCAACCCCTCCATAGTATCACACTTTAGACACTGTGGTGTCTTTCTTCACTGCAGTTATTCACGAGCTACTAGACAACTCGTCTTAAGAACCACGACCCGTCTAGTGCTCCGTGGACTTGAGGCTTCACTTAGGTAGCTTCTTTCTTCACTGCCACTTCCATGAGCCATAAGATAGCTCGTCTAGGGCCTCGTGTGGTTAAACTTATACTTTATTCTTTCCGAATCACTCCCATGAGCATCTTCATGAATCATGCATGATGAGTCCAAGATTTGGACTCATTTAAGGTTTTATTCATAATGATTTAATGTCCTCAAATGCTTATTTTGTGCCAATAACTGATGTAAAACCTCTGATTTCCAGGTATTTGGATTGCGGAACAAAGAAAGGACACTAATTTGCAAAAAAGGAACAAAGCGAGCTGAAAGAATGAAGAAAAGTATGCCTGGTGATCGCCAAGTCTACTTGGCAAGTCGCCGAACGACCTTTTGACTGCCTAAAGTTCCAGTGTGCCAAGCCCTGAAGGAGAAAATCAAGTTGGTGAGAGAAAAGTGCAGTTGGCAGATCGCCGAGTGGTTCCACAATGCAGTGTTCGATCGCCCAAAATTACAGACTTGGAAGATGCTAAAGGCCAAGGCAAAAAGGCGATGGAATTGACCAATGGGCAGATCATCGAGTTGATCGGCAAGCCCGACTTACTGCGCCGAATGGCCCTTTACAACATATTTTTGGCGACTATAAATACGTTTTTGAACATTTAGTTTAGGAGCTTTTTATCAATTAGTAAGTATCATACTTCTAATATATTGAATTCTAAGTATTGAGACAAGTTTTCCTTAGCTTTGAAGAATTGAAATTTTTCACTTTTGAGAAATTGGAAGTGGGTCTTTGAGATTCTTCAATTTGGACCTTTGTAAAGACGAAATCAATCTTACCCAGTTGATGGAATCTCAATTTGGTAACGACTTTTATCTTTTTATAATGTCTAGCTAAAACCCCAATTCTTGGGGTGTTATTATGTGATTATGGGCTGATTTAGTTTATGGGTATTGCTAATTGTTAGTTTAAATGCTGTTTAGAAGTGATTTCAATCAGTAATTGTGGTTTAATTTAAAGAATTGTAGTTGCAAATGCAGTTTTACCTTTGTATTTTTGGCTTGCTCGATAGAGAGGTTTTAAAAACCAAGATTATTGATTGATGGTTTGTGGGTATTGGGTTGTTATGGGTTTAGCTCGAGAGAGTGAATCCTAAACCCTTTTCCACACATTCATCTTGAGAGAGTGTATGGACTAAGGTGTAGGCTGTTCTTATTTTGCATGTTTGTCGATGCTCGAGAGAAATCGACCTGCTTTGGGGTAAATTGTTTGAGAAAAAGTTTACCTCCTCTATAGTCTAGCTTATTAACTAATATTCAGCTATTTCCTAACAGTTGCAATAACCCATTTCTCTACATTAGCCGATAATCGAATCACATCCCAAGAACCCATCTCATTAATGTTATTCCGTATTATTTGCTGTTGTTTAGTTGATAACTAAACCAAAACCCCTTTATTTGTCATTCGTGTCACCCCCTGATTTGAATTATGTTTTTATTCGTAAATAATTATTTCTATGACTTACTTGATCATATTCGTACTTTCCTTTTGAATCTTAAACACATACCACTCACTGTGGGATTCAACCCCAACTCATTTAGTTGGGTGATATACTGACTAGTGATCGTTGACACTTAGAATTGGATGAAGTGTCCTTGAAACGTTAAATCAAAATGTCACTACTGCCGGAGAGTGGTGTTGGTTAAGATTCTTTGGTTAAGTTGAATTTTGTTCTTTTTAGTCATAGCTGAATCTATTTACTTTCAGTTTTTGTTTTCATGTTGCTTGTTTAGAACAAAAGAAAGGAGTATGTCTTGTAGAAACAGTGACCCAATGGACCACCCTCCTTTGAGATTGATGATTCTCAGGGATGACATCCTAACTTTCAATCAAATAGAGGGTGAGACTATTCATGAGTTGTGGTCAAGATTTAAGGAATTATTGCAGCAGTGCCCAACTCATGGAATTCCAGATAAGATGCTATTGGAATGCTTCTATAGAGGTCTTGGTCCTGAGAATATAGGAGTGGCTGACCAAATTTCTCCAGGTGGTCTCACACGACTGCCCTATGCAATAGCATCCCCACTCCTTGATCACATAGCCATGACCAACAAGGAGACTGATAAGGACTAGATTTTGGCCATACTATTAACTCAGCTGGATCTCTTGGCCAAAAAGATTATGGAATTGGAAGTATCGTACCAAAAGAAAGATAGGTACATTCCCCCTTATGAGCGTAAACAGTCCAAGAAGTACGAGGGTGGACAAGTAGAAGAGATTCTCTCACTCATTCTCCACAAAGTCGAAGAACACGACATAGTATTGAATGAGATAAAAGAAAATGTCTCACTGCTAAATCAAATGACTGCTTCCTATTCCATATCTATTCCGCTGCTAGAGACCCAAATGGGTCATGTGTTATCTAATCTCCACCCCAAGAGTGAAGTTTGAGTGGGGACTTGCGTCGTTCCACAACGTTAACTAAGGTGCTTCTTGGGAGGTAACCTAAGTTTTTAGTGCTTTCTTTTTGTTTTTGAAATAATCGTGTGTTGATTTTGCAGGTGGAATAGTATAATATGTTTGAAAAGTGGTGATTGGCGAGCAAAATGCTTAGTCTGCGACTCACCAAAGAGGTCGGCGTGCCCGACTTGGACCGCCGTTGGACTCAAGAAATTCTGAGGTTGGAGTTTGTAAAACTCAACGGGCCCAGGAGCAAATCGGCGTGTCAACGAATGGGTCGGCGATCACAACTTTGTCCACCGTTTGGACCCCCACATTAACTGGAGGTCCTTTAAAACTCAGCGAGGTAAGTGCCCACTCGGTGTGTCATCGAGTGGGTCGGTGAGCAAGACTAATGTCGTCGAAAGGGCGAGAACTAGACGATTTTAAAGGCCAAAGGTTCAAAAGTTCAAACTCTTTCACATTCCCTTACTTTTTAAATTCCCAAAATCAAACCCGCACTATATTTTTTTGTATTTTTGTGTTATACTACTTTTTCATCGTTAATTATGTGTTCGGAGTTGTATATCTTTGCCGCCTAGCATTTCAACTTATTTATTCAGCTTTAAAGGTTGATTTTTCCAAACCTCAAACTCGGAATTAGCGATTTTACTCATTTATAATTGTTTTTATCTTAGCGATATGTGCTGGGCGTCTATGATCTGTAAATGTGTGCTTATTTGCCTGTTTTGAATTCGTAGTCATGCCTATATTGCCTAATTGTTGATTTCTCGAAATTTTGGTGCGTAAAATTGATCAAAATATTGTTGGGTTGTGCTAAAATGTTGTTGGGTCTAGTCGGGTGAAGTCTGAGTAACCCTTATTTGTGCCAAATGACGTGCTTTGCCCAATGATGGAGTGGTTGACGTCATTCTTAAGGGCAAAAGTCATCAAATGACAAAATCTGGCCAATTTGGGAGAAGTCTGAGTATCCCGGGGGGATAGGTAGTATGGGTCTGAGTTTAATTGAACTAGTGCTTGTTTTGATTTTGTTTTCGTGGGCTGCAAGGTTGATTTTGGAAGTCGGGGTTAAAAGTAGGCAAGTTGGGCATTTTGGTGAGCTGGGTCGAGCTCGCTGAACCACTCGGCAGTTCACCGAATCCCCCTTGATCTCCTTTAATTTCACGCATTTGTTAAGTTTTGGGTCTGTAACTTTCAGGGAGAAGCCTGAGTTCGCCGAAGTCACTCGGCGACTTGCCGAAAGTCTTCTTTGATCGCCCTTTCTGTGCCCCTAACCCGTAAAATACACTGTAACTTTCGATGGGCTTGTCTGTGCTCGCCGAAAAGCCCCTCGCATTGCCAACATGAAAATTTTCCTCAGAATTTTTGAGCCAATCCTTTCAGCGAGCCCGATTTGGCTCGCCAAAGTGATTCAGCGACTCGCCGATAGATTCGGCGAGTCTGTCTGCAATATATCTTCTGTGATTTTTCTTGAAAAAGTTTCTAATTTTCTATGATGTTTTGCAGAAATGGCTAGAACAAACTTAGACATGCCGCTTCATAAAAGAGCACATGGCATAGAAATAAATGAAGGGACAACCAATCCCCCTAAAAAGGGAAAGACAACACCTCTAAAGAGAGGCAAGGGCAAGGGCAAGAGGCCCGTATCTGAGACCCCAGATTACAAATCCGACATGGAAAAAAAGTTCGTTGACTTCCAGGCTGAACTCTCCGAGCCAGATGATGACCAACTTCTACAGTCTAGGCGAGCAAAGGTTCGTGCTAGGTCTCGCCCAGACTCATCTAGAGTTCCAACAACCACTCCTCTTGCAGCAGATACAGTGCCATCTCTGACACCGACTGTGATCCCAGTGCCACCAGTGGTTCATCCTCCTCAACTACTTAACAGATTGAAAGTTGATGGGTTGCGGACAATTCTAGAAGAGAAGCTACTATCCACAGAGGGCCTAGAGGGAAAATACTCCTGTGTGAAGGAGATACTCTAGTGACACAGATTCCATATCTTCACCAGGACTCGAGGCCCATCTATTCCCACCTGGGTCCGTGAGTTCTACTCTGCTTACGTTGATCTGGTTCCTCAGAGGAAGAAGAAGGCCAGTGCCTTCAGACCAGTGAAGTCGGTTATGGTCTGAGGTAAAGAAGTTGGGTGTTGCAGTGATCTCATAAACGCTGTCCTTGAGAGAGACACCGGGTTCGAGCATGACTATGAGGTTCTGGCGACAACTCAGTCCCTGGATGACCTAAAGGGCTGGCTTGCCCCGTTATTTCTGACACCACCCTGAGGTTGATTGTGGCAGGAATTTAGATAGAGAAGAAGGACTTGAATGTAGTTGCACGGTACTGGTTCAGATTCATCAGCAGCTCCATCATGCCTTCACCGAATGAGTCCATTCTCCGCCATGCAAAGGCATTCTGTCTAGGGTCGATCATAGCAATGAAGTAGCTCAACTTGGAATTTATTATTGAGCAAGAGATGGCCATGAGGGCCAAACAACATCAAACATCACTTCCTTTCCCGGTCTTGATCACATAATTATGCCGGTATGCTGGAGTTCCTCGTGATGAGATGATAGATATTGAGGTCACGCCCACATCCTCCACAGACATTTGATGTATAGAGGCCGAGTACATGCGGGAGGAGGCATACATGAGGAGAACAGCTCCGATGGATACATCTGCGGAGGTAGGCATTGATTCTATACCTGCAGAGGCATCTTTGCCTACTCCGGCCTCCAGGCCTTCAGGTACTTCCACTTCCTCCCAGACTCCTGGTACTTCTACTACTTCCTAGCCGACCACGATCACTCAGGCCATACTCTCGAAGGTGGGACACTTAGCCCATTCTACGGATGTGAGGTCTACTCGAGTAGAGGATGCAGTACCATGGATGATCGAGAGTGCCATCCTAGCTGCACTGACACCTCTACGAGCATCTATTGACACTCTCACAGTGAGAGTCGAGACTTGTGAGAGTAGACAAAGGGAAAATTAAGAGGTTATGGCTTTGAGAGCCGAGGTTGCATACCTGAGGAAGGACGTAGACTATCTATAGTCTACAAACTTCACCACTTTATTTGAGGCAGCTGAGACAGAGGATGCCCCAGCTACTTCTGAGATTCCTCCGACTACTACTGGAGATGTACAAATGAATGTGGCAGGTGATGCATCAGAGGCGGAGACAAATGAGCAACAACTTGGAGAGCGAGATGCTGCTGTGTATGATGATCTCACTGATCTTGAGGATGCGATGTTTGAGACTGCCGCTAGACCTCCTTGGGAGAAACCACCATGGTTGGGTCCAGTGGAGATGAAACTGCTGATGTGACTCCGGGCACTGATGCCCCGATAGATGGAGAGACTGTGTAGACAAGACTTTTCTTTACCTCCCTCTCTGTTCTTTTTATTGATTTTTTGGATATCTTATTGCATTTTAGGACAAATTGTTTTTTGTTTGTGGTAGGGTGAGGTAGTTCCATACCTACCTCTTGTGATTGTTACTTTTGTTTATAAATTGGGTTTTGTGCTATAAATTGTGTTTCAGCACTGTTGTGTGGATGTTTGAGCTTGGGGCTCCTTGTGCAAATTGCAAATGTTTTTTTAGACCCTTCTAAAAAAAATCCCACCTCTTGATTATGTTTGAATGTGGCAGTTCCTATGTAAATTTGAGTATCAGTCATGAATAATACCGATGACTTGAAGAATAGTGCTCTCAATTGAACAAAAATGAATGTGTGGCTATGATGAGGCTAAATGAAGTTGCATAGGCAATATGTTAACTTTTTGCATCTCGTTGTGACTAGTCGATTATCGAATTGAGTCTCTTGTGATGAACATTGCACACTAGCGAAAGTGTGGAGTCTTGTTTGATATTGGTGCCAATGCCTTGTGTGATGAGCTTACCGTGAACCTTGTGTGATGACATCTAGAATTTTCCCCGTTGGTCCGGTTGACTAAGTGATGCAAGCTCTTGAAATGATCTTAGGCAACAATTTTAAAGAGTGAAACACATTGACATTATAGCTCTTTTGTGGCCTACCTTGTGAGTGTGTGAACTTTGCTTGAACACCTTCTGAGCCTTAGCCTTTTCTTGGAAGAAACTTGATGCAAATGAGACCGCTCTTTATCCCTTCACCCATAATCCTCATGAAGTGTGGTTTGTTTGAATAGCCAACTTAGGCCAAAAGCCTAAGTTGGGGGTGTGATGAAAGGAGAAGGTAAATCAAGAAAAGAAACCCCCATTTTTATCCATTATTTTGAGAAAGATGGAACCCCTCCATACAAAAAAAAAAAAAGAAAAATAAAAGAAGAATGAAAAAAGAGAGAAAAAGAACGAAAAAGTTTTGAAATAAAGTTGTGAAAGTACAAAAGAAAATGAGGTGTTCGGTAGTCCATGAGAATTGAATAATGGGGTAAATTTTGAGCATGAATGAGAATGATGAAGTAAAGGAAGGGAAGTGATGTTTATACCACATTTCATGAGGATAACAACCACTGAGCCTAAATGACCATACCTTTACACTCAGCCCCACTACAAGACTTGAAAAAACCTTTTTGATCTTGAGTGGGCTGAAACAAATGTTGTTTGGAAAATAAGGAAAAACCTATGGGTGAGGTCATGCATGTGTTCATCTTTGTGAGTGTGAGAGTTGTATGTGATTCTGGAACTATAAAGTGTTGAACCATTGTGTGTGAATATGGAATCATTCTTTGTGTAAGGGCATTTGAGTACCTTTGTTGAGCTTGAACTTGCATTTGAAGCAAGTATTGTGAGCTTGAGAATCTTTGGTAATGGTGAGTCACTACTTGAACCATTGAGTGCACAATTGATCCTTGCATGAGTAAGTTGAGTCTTGTTGTGTGCATTCGTGATTGAGTCTTGTATAGCACTGTTTGAGACATCCTCTTTGAACTGCTGAACTTGAGTTTTACTTGAGGACAAGAAAAAGTTTAAGTTGGGGGTGTTGATGAGTCCGAAATTTGGACTCATTTAGGGCTTTATTAATAATGATTTAGTGTCCTCAAATGCTTATTTTGTGCCAATAACTGATGTAAAACCTTTGATTTCCAGGTATTTGGATCGAGGAACAAAGCAAAGACACTAATTTGCAAAAACGGAACAAAGCGAGCTGAATAAATGAAGAAAAGTACGCCTGGTGATCGCAAGTCGCCGAACGGCCTCTTGACCTCCTAAAGTTCCATTATGCCAAGCCCTGAAGGAGAAAATCAAGTTGGTGAGAGAAAGAAGCAGTCGGAGGATCGCCGAGTGGTTCCGCGATGTAGTGTTAGATCTCCCAAAGTTACAGACCTGGAGGATGCTGAAGGCCAAGGCAAAAAGGAGAAGAAATTGACAAATGGGAGGATCGCCGAGTTGATCGGCGAGCCCGAATTACTGTGCCGAATGGCCTTTCGCAACATATTTTTGGCAACTATAAATACGTTTTTGAACATTTAGTTTAGGAGCTTTTTATCAATTAGTAAGTATCATACTTCCAATATATTGAATTCTGAGTATTGAAACAAGTTTTCCTTAGCTTTGAAGAATTGAAATTTTTCACTTTTGAGAAATCGGAAGTTGGTCTTTGAGATTCTTCAATTTGGACATTTGTAAAGACGAAATCAATCTTACCAAGTTGATGGAAACTCAATTTGGTAACAATTTTTATCTTTTTATAATGTCTAGCTAAAACCTCAATTCTTGGGGTGTGATTATGTGATTATGGGCTGATTTAGTTTATGGGTATTGCTAATTGTTAGTTTAAATGCTGTTTAGAAGTGATTTCAATCAGTAATTGTGGTTTAATTTAAAGAATTGTAGTTGCAAATGCAGTTCTACCTTTGTATTTTTGGCTTGCTCGATAAAGAGGTTTTAAAAACCAAGATTATTGATTGATGGTCTGTGGGTATTGGGTTGTCATGGGTGCAGCTCGAGAGAGTGAATCCTAAACCCTTTTACACACATTCAACTCGAGAGAGTGAATGGACTAAGGCGTAGGCTATTCTTATTTTGCATGCTTGTCGATGTTTGAGAGAAATCGATTTGATTCGGGGTAAATTATTCTACAGAAATTTTACCTCCTCTATAGTGTAGCTTATTCACTAATATTCAGCTATTTCCTAACAGTTGCAATTGCCCATTTGTCTACATTAGCCTATAATCGAATCACATCCCAAGAACCCATCTCATTATTGTTATTCCGTATTATTTGCTATTGTTTAGTTGATAACTGAAACCAAAACCCCCTTATTTGACATTCGTGTCACCCCCTGATTTGAATTATGTTTTTATTCTTAAATGTCTATTTCTATGACTGCCTTGATCATATTCATACTTTCTTATTGAATCTTAAACACGTACTACTCCCCATGGGATTCGACCCGAACTCATTTAGTTGGGTTATATACTGACTAGCGATTGTTGACACTTAGAATTGGATGAAGTGTCCTTGACGGATCATTTTGCCTTTCGTATAAGTTCTTTTATTTCATTTTCACTCCTTTCTATCATTTGCTTCCAAGTGTTTTACCTATACAACATCAAAAGAGACCATCAAATCCACATAAAAAAGCTCGACTTCTCGCGAGCGTCAAATGTGCTATTAGTTCACAACACATCAACATTCTCAACTTAGAACCATTGTTTGTCCTCAAGCAATGAAAAAGAACAATATTCGACGCTCAAATACATAGGAACAACATCACAGTTATGCAATAACTATTTCCACAACATTTCCATCCAAAATCATCTATCTAACATGCAAGGAGCAATGGACGACACCCCATTACACACCGTCGCTCATGTTTGTACTTGTACAACCTATTAGCTAACATAACAGACTATCAAATGAAAACATAGTGCCCTCACAACACAGAAGTCCCTCACACATGATATTTGAGACTGATGAATACTCTCACTCTCCAAAGTACTTCTAACACTACGAGTATACATACCATAGTCTTGTCCTCATTTTCTATACTTCAACTATCGCAGGATAGGATCACTATAGCACTTCTATTGGATTGTAGCGCTGGCTCAGAGTGGAGCATTTTGGTCTATGAGTGACTAGACTACCTCAGATCCCCAAAGTTCTTATTAGCACACAACTCTTATTTGAATTGTTCCAACCTCCTTTTCTTTAGCACATCCTGGCACCCACATTATTTATTTTCTTCTTTTCTTATTTTCTTTTTTCTTTCTTTTTATTTTACATTTTTTTTTTGTAATTACCATTACTTGAACCATTCAACCCATGAATATTGGTTTTATGCCTTCGGCATAAACAAGGATACGATCATGCTAAGCTATTTCTTTTTCATTTAGGTCATGACTACACTTAACTTAGGTTGTTGGAATGAGTTGTGGCATCGTGCCTTTTGATAACCAAGGATACAATATCAATAAGGTGACAACAAAATTAGCTTCAAGGCTCAAATAGGGTTCAAAGGTTCATGATTTCATTTGGTAGTTTTTTTTGGCAAAAGTTGACTAATACAAAAACGGCCTAAGATACTTTCCTATCCAATTATTCAACAATCATCAACAAGACTACTTGGGCAAGTTCTAGCTTAAACCTACCAAGTTAGACTTCATACAAAACTTACACTTACATGGCACATACTTACACTTTCAGTATTTAGTCAACCAATTTATGTCCTAGTTAGCAATGATAACATACAAGTATATGAAATGTCGCACAAAGAGCCTAACAATCCATTTTCAGATTAAGGATGCCTTTCTCATAAGTTCAAACAAAAACCAATACTCTAGATGCGCATATAATCAGTATTTCAATATTTTCAACCAAAATAGGCTGCCAAATTCCAAAGCCAATCTCCATGGTAGGTTACTTAACCACCCTTCCCCAACAAAATAGACTTTGCCCTCAAAGTACAAAATATGAGGGCCGTGAGGAGGGCCATACCTGTGACGTTCTAGGCATCAATAGTCAGAGTGATGGCGACACCTTTATCATTATGTGATTTCTCTGGTGCAAGGACTGTATCAGGTCGACTACTAACTGGAACAATGCCTCACTGACTGCAAGGGTAGAAGGACCACTACCTAAAGCTCCAGCCCTCATGGTGGACATGTTTTTTCCTTAATTATTTTGCTGCACACATGCACCCACAGTGACTCTATAAAAATAAGAAAATCCAAGAATTAAACTACTTATTACAATTACGTCTTGGGTTGCCTCTTAAGTAGCACACAATCTAATGTCGCGGCTCGATGCATGTTACTTGATTACTCAAACTTCATCAATTTTGCATTCCTCAACTATCTTCACTTCTTTTGGGACTCCCATATATGCCTTGAATCGATGTCCATCTAACTTGAACTTTTCACCCTTTTCATTTTCATGTTAAATGGCGCTCCCGAATGAAACACTTGGGTCACTTTGAATGGTTCGGACCATTTTGATCTCAGCTTTCCCAGAAACAACCATAGTCTTGAGTTAAACAACAACACCAAGTCTCCAGAACTAATAGTTTTTTTCTCTATAGATGATTAAGTGACCACTTCTTCAACTATATCAATCCCGAACACCGCACTCATATCTTGTGGTTGCTTCATCGACCTGCACACTATGAATTTGAATTCTTCATTATTTAGCAGAAGTTTTAGACCCCCACTCTCCATATCAACCAATGCTCTACTAGTGGCTAAAAATGGCCTTCCTAAAATTATGGGAACTTTGAAATCTACCTTGCAGTACAGAATCACAAAATCAGTTGGGAAGATGAAACTTTCCACCTTAACCAACACATCACACAAAATGCATATGGGCCTCTTCACTGATCTATTTGCCATTATCAACCTCATAGCAGTGTATTTCGGAGCTTCCAACCCCAACTATTTGTATATCACCAATGGCATGAGATTGATACTTTTTCCCAGATTATATAGAGATTTAGCGAACTCGAATGCACCAATGGTGCATGGTATACTGAATGCACATGGGTCCTCTTTCTTCTGCACTAAAGACCTTGTAGCAATAGCACTACAATGGTGAACATTATCTACTGGTTCAAAACTTGCTGCCCTCTTCTTTATAACTAAGTCCTTCATCAACTTAGCATAACCTGGCATCTGTTCTAGAGCTTCTACTAATGGAATATTCACTGATAGGTGTCGAATCATAGATATGAATTTTAATTTTTTTCCATCCTTAGCTTTCTTCTTGAGCCTTTGAGGGAATGGAGGAGGAGGTCTGAGAATCTGTTATAAAGGTGGTGGTGCCTCTACTATAGATTCTTTAGTTCCGAGTGCCCTTTTTACAACTCCAAGCAATCTCTCTACTCTTCAAGATATCTTTGAATCATCTAAAACTTCTGCATTTTTCAGCATCCCTTTCTATACTCTCTTTCTGCTCAATGCTTGCATGTGTAGGTTCTAGTAGTGATTTACCACTTCTCGTAGTGATAGCCATGCAGTGCCCATCTTTTTTTGGGTTTTGAGTGGTATTACTAGGCAGTATCCCATTTTTTTAAGTTAAGAGAGGCCGACAGTTTCCCCATCTGCTGCTCCAACTGCTTAATAGAAGTAAAGTGGGATACTGCAAGTTTACTTATGCTGGAGAAATCATTTCTCAACTCTTTGACTCCTGCATCTATAGATTCAACTCAATGTGGAACCTTTGCTAACATGTCTTCCATTCTGGACCCGCTAGAACCACTACCTGTTTGATCTATTTTACATGGAGGTACATACATACCATTGTGCTCATTTTCGTATCCCTCTTTGAATTGCAAGTTTTATTGCTCTCTACTTCGTGGTCTATCATACTGACAATCTTGCTGAGAGTTTTTACCTTTATTTCCAGAATTATAACCTTGGTTGCCCGAGTCATAATTTAGAAAATCCCTGTGGTTGTTCAAATAACTCACCTTCTCATCTAAGTTAACATCCTACTTTTCATACCTATTTTTTGTACCTTCTACATTTACCTTTTCTAGACCAGCACTGATATGTTTCATGTGGATTTCTTTTTGGGTTTTCATGTAGGCCATGACTGAGTCCCGTTCTTCCTTTTTTTTTCTATGTTCAGTTGAGAGTTCAAAAGTGAAACCAAGGTCTCCAACCTGTATATCTCTTGTATGCCAAGCTCTGTTGTTCTTTGATACCTCCTCTATAACAACCACGATCTCAAGGAATGGTTTTCTCATGAATGATCCACCACATACTGCATCTACCACCGGGTTAGTCACAAAGTTTAATGACCTGTAAAATACCTACTTCAAGTGCCTTTTAGTAAGAACATACTTTGGGATTTTCTTTAGCTTTTGGCTAAACCTCCACCATGTATCATGCATTGCTTCACTTGGTTGTGAGAACCTATTTCATCCTTCATTTGCAGCTCTTTTACCTCAGGGAAGAGCCTCTCCATGAACGCCTCCCTCAGCTCTACACAAGTTCTGATTGAGTCCTGTGGCAGCTAATTCATCCAGTTTGCTGCTTCCCCATTTAGATACAATGGGAACAACCTCAGTCTCATCAGAGTTTGACTGACTCCAGGAATCTCAGTCGACTTGCAAATTGCAATGAAGTTCATCAAATTCTGATTCGGGTCCTCACCAACAATTCCTCTGAACATCCCTTTCAGATTCAACAGTTGAATCATGGTGTTGGTGATGGTCAATTTCATCCTTGGAGGCAATACTGGGAGTACTATGGCTCCAGTAGCTCCAGATCCATCTAGTTCCAAGTCATCTTTTTCGAATTCCACCAGCGTCGATTGTTGTACTCAACCTCTTGGAGCTAGTGGTTGGTGATGAGGAGGGGCTATGATCTCTTCTACTTCTTCATTCTGCTTATACACTCTGTTTGGGTCATTAGAATTGTTCTGAGAACCTCTATCTAGGGTCTCAACATCTTGTCTCATCCTTTGTCTTTGAGCATGAAGTTCATGTGCATTCACCATTTTCCTGATCATTTTTCTTAACACGAGATCGTTAGGAATCAACGATGCTCCCTTACTTCTGGTGTTTGGCATGCACTAGTTACTCACCTGTAGATGACACAGATAAGAAACAAATAGTAAAACTAGGAAATACAACTACAACTAAAGTATTAGCTAGTAGAGTATTTCTGAACTGAAATTCCCCAGCAGTTACGCTAAAATTTGATACATCCAAACTTACACTTCAATTAAGAAGTATAAATGGTCTAAGTCAATTATTGAACTCAACTTCAGTTGAGGTCGATCCCACAGGGAATCTACATAAAAAATAAACTTATTGACGTTTGTATTTAGTTGTGGTTAGTATTTCTGAAATGAGTAAATTACGAAAAGTAAATATTGGGTTGTTTGAGTTCAAGTAACCAATTTTAGTTAACATTAACACTCAATAAGAGAAGACAATATTTCCAAGATATAGTAGTTGATTTAGTGAGACTAGGATTGTCTTCCCATGACCTTTAAATCCAACTCGAATTCTATTCAGATAATGATATGTTACTAATCTTATACGCTCCTAACAAGTAAGATACGTCTAAACATTTTTCAGCCCTATGTCCAGAATGTCTCAATATCTCGATAATAATTCAAAAATAAACCCTAATTATTTAAAATATTTTTGAAAAGAGTCACACTCGAAGTAAGAAAGATGTTACCGACCAGCTCCACGGGCAGGTTAACGGCTCGCCTAAGGTAAAACTGTCTCGCCCCGAGCCTACACCCTGGGCGGGACCGGAACCGGCACCCGGAGACCATTTCTGGCCCCAAGCGAACCCTTGGCCTGGCTTTCTTAACTCAGCGGAAACCTAACCCAACATAATAACTCAATGCAATGCAATGTTACAAAACAACTTAACTTATAAAATATGGCCATAAAGGCAACTAGAATCTCAAAATAGAATATTTACATATATATATAGATGAGAGACTCAAAACTAACTGACTGACTGTCTGTCTATGAAGCCTCTAAAATACTGAGATGGATGTTGGGACAAACCCCGCAACATCCTAATAAAACAAAAACTAAGAACACAAAATAATTGAGTCCTCCGGAATGCAAGGAGGCTCACCACTGACTCTGGAGTGCTCAACT
>JAJOOO010036393.1:0-13149 GCA_029582685.1 Solanum piurae
TTGATCACCATAAGATAAATACATTGTCTAATCTTAAAATCGAGAGAGGAGGGATTAGATAGACCAGAGAATATAGAGAGCTCGGTCCACCCATTAGATTAAGGTGATTAGTGTTCAGGAGTGACACCCAGACGAACACATTGCTTGGTTACGAAATAAGATGAAATATAAATGCTCGCAAGCTAGTCTATTTATCCCCACTCAACGATATAGTTAGATAGCTAACTGGGGTAGGCGACGAGAGGCATATAACCCAAATCATATCATCAACCCTATAAACCAGTAACTTGACAACTGAAATTAATTCTAAGCCAATAATATGATACATGATATTCAGTATATGATGCAGCCCTGGAATTTCTTTTAACTTGCTTGAAACATTATATCAAAGTCATTCACAATTAGTTACTTTCATTTAGTGCATAATTATTAGTAGATAAACAATAAATCATCAACTATTGAAAAGGTTATTGTTTACTTTTAGTTGTAGAGTTAAGTGAATATAAATTAATCATAAGTCCCTTGGGAACGATAACTCGTTTCTTAAAGAATTTATATTACTTGCGCGACCACGTACACTTGTGTGTATATTGGGGAGCAACACACCTCATTCACTACAGAGAATAGATCTGTATTTTTAGCATTATGCAAAAGTTGTCATTCTTCATGAATGGAACACAATCACTTGAGCATATCTAATTATTTATGATAGCTTAATACCCATTCTGCATTCATGTGCATTTATCAAAAGTTCTCATTCTTCATGAATGGAAGACAATCATCGCATATCAAATTATGATAGATTAGTACCTCATTCCATATTCATGTGCATCATTAGACCGTTTGTCCTCTTTCAGACATATTATGCACTACTACTACATTCGGGAATGGAGCGATTTCAATAAGACGTGTTTTATAACTAATTTTCACCAAAAAATATATATTATTTGTAGTCATCATTATATCATCAATATGGTGCATTGAGACTCAAACCCAATGTCTTATCCATAAAAACATCATAGACCATGAATCGATGGGAAGATCGAGTTGTGAAAGAAACAAACAATCAACAAACTACTATTCTTGAGATACAAAATCAAGCTACCAACAGACAATATCAAACAAATGATCAGAAACATAATACAATCTCCTCAAAAATCAAGATCGATAAGAAAAACAATGTGATGAATGTATCCTCATCTGATCATGAAGAAAATGACAGTGAACGTATTGGTCGAGAAGAGAGCAGTAGTGGTCAAGAGTAGAATACAAATGAGCAAACTGGAGATGATCTTACTACAGAGGAAGAAGGTAGTGGATATACTAGTACAGTTGATTACGAAAGTATAGAAGGGAGGAACAGTGACAGTGATGATAAAGCAGAAAAACTGATACAAACTTTCAACAATACCAGCTGTAATAAAGAAGTTGAACAGACCTTTCAAGAACTTACAGAGAACATAACTCTCTCACCAAGGGGCAAACACACTAGAGGCGGCCAAATTAGCAAAGTTGTGACTAGATTACACTGATATAAATACATAAAAAGTACTAAGTAACTATGGTAACTAAATAATCAAATCCCTACAAATCAGGTAGACTACCATAAATACAATATTGTGTAGCTGTAAATTGATTCTGTAACACTCCCCCTCAACCTGGATCAAAGATATTGCCCAGCTTGTTACAAAAGTAATCAACTCGAGTTCCATTTAACGCTTTTGTGAACAAATCAACTAGTTGCTCTCCTGTCTTCACGTAACCAGTGGAAATCATTTTTTCCTAAATCTTCTCACAAATAAAATGACAATCGACATCAATATGTTTAGTTCTTTCATGATACAACGGATTTGAGGCAATATGAAGAGCAGCTTGATTATCACACTAGAGCTTAGCTGGTGTATGATGCTTTATGACAATTTCCGTTAGAAGATGATGTATCCACATAATCTCACAAGTAGACTGTGACATAGCTCTATACTCAGATTCTGCACTAGATCGAGACACAACACTTTGCTTCTTACTTCTCCGTGAAACTAAGTTCTTTCCAACAAACACACAATAGCTTGTAGTCGATCTCCTATCAATTTTGGATCCAGCATAGTCAGCATCTGTAAAACACTCAACACGAGTATGACCTTGATTTCTATATAATATGCCAAGTCCAGGGGCACCTTTCAAGTAACACAAAATCTGTTCCAAATATTCCCAATGTTTAATCGTAGGCGTGGACATAAACTGGCTAACAACACTTACTGCAAAAGCAATATTCGGACGAGTCACAGTAAGGTAGTTTAACTTCCCAACTAACCTTCTATATTTCTTTGGATCATCAAAAGGATCACTATCATCTGTCATAAGATGCACATTGGGAACCATTGGAGTACTACAAGGTTTGGCTCCCAACTTTCCAGTGTCAGCAAGCAGGTCAAGAATATACTTTCTCTGAGACAGAAAAATTCCCCTCTTGCTTCTATTTACTTCTACTCCCAAAAAGTATCTTAATGGGCCCAGATCCTTCATTTGAAATCTGGCATGTAAGAAAGACTTAAGGGAAGAAATCCCCGCATAATTACTTCATGTGATGACAATGTCATCAACATATACAACAAGGAGAATAGAGCCAAATGTTGATTGCCGATAGAAGACTGAGTGATCACATTTGCTCATTTTCAACCCAAAACTGGAACTACCTCACTAAACTTGCCAAACCAAGCTCGTGGACTTTGTTTCAAGCCATACAAAGACTTCTTCAAATGACAAATTTTCGCATACTCCCCTTGAGCAACAAAACCGCGTGGTTGCTCCATATAAACTTCCTCCTGAATATCACCATGAAGGAATGCATTCTTGATATCTAGTTGATGCAAAGGCCAATTCTCAGAAGCAGCTAGAGAAATGAACAACCGAATAGAAGTGAGTTTGGCAACTGGAGAGAAGGTGTCTAAATAATCTACCCCATATATCTGAGCATACCCTTTAGCCACAAGTCTAGCCTTAAGTCCTGCTATAGAACCATCTGGATTAACTTTGACTGTGAAGACACACTTACATCCCACTGATTTCTTTCCCTTTGGTAAATCCACCAAATCCCATGTGTGATTTTCCTCTAAGGCATGTATTTCATCTAACATTGCATTAGACCATCCTGGATGGTTCAAAGCCTCTTTCACTGTTTTAGGTACAGAGATGGAGTCTAGAGAATCAATCAACGATCTAGACGTGGAGGATAAACGGTCATAAGAAACAAAATTAGCAATAGAATATGTGGATTTGCAAGTGTGTGTACCTTTGAGAAGAGCAATAGGAAGGTCAAGATTTTCTAAAGGGTCAGGTGACCGAACGGGTGCATGACAAGTATCATCAATCTCTCACCTCCTTGAATAGACTTGAACAATTGGCAGTCTTGCTACCACAGATGGATCAGGTACTGAAGGTACAACAGTTCGGTGGTGATCAACAGAAGGAACATGAGTGACTTGATCGACTAACTCCTCATCTTCCTCCCCCTGACTTATAGAATTAGGAGGTGCATAGAAAAATGGTGTAGTCTCTGAAAATACCACATCAGTTGACATAAGATATTTGCCAAGTTCAGTAGAATAACAACAATACCCTTTCTGAAGGCGAGAATAACCTATAAAAACACATTTCAATGACTTAGGATCTAACTTGGTAACAGATGGTCGAACATCTCGAACATAACATGTGCTTCCAAACGCCTTCAGTTCCACGGGAAATAGTGACTTATTAGGAAAAAGAACACTATAAGGTGTATTACCAACAAGCACAGTAGATGGCATGCGATTAATCAGAAAACAGGTTGTAGAGAATGCATCTGCCCAAAATTGTTTAGGGACCTTCATCTGGAATAAAAGTGCCCGACCTGTCTCAAGTAGATGTATATTCTTCCTTTCAGCAACTCCATTTTGAGAGGGTGTATCTACACATGAAGACTGGTGGAGAATACCATGTTGTCTCAAATATGATTGAAACAACTCTGACATATATTATTTAGCATTGTCACTTCTTAGAGTATGAACCGAAGCATTGAATTGGGTTTTCACTTCAACAAAGAAAGCACAAAAGTGAGTAAACACTTCAGAGCGATTCTTCATAAAATAAATCCAAGACATCCGAGAGAAATCATCCACAAAAGTAACAAAATACCTATGTCCTATTTTGGAAGTGACTGGACATGGTCCCCAAACATTAGAATGAACTAACTCAAAAGCCGACTCAGCCCGCTTATTAGCCCTTGGACCTACTGAGTTGCGATGATGTTTTGAAAATCGGCATGACTCGCATTCCAGTGAAGAAATATTCTGAAATTGAGGACAAAGCTTCTTTAACAGAGGTAGATAGGGATGGTCTAATCGACAATGTGCTTCAAACGGAGACACGACACTTGAGTAGGCTATAGACTTGGGCTCCCATTCATCAAGGATATAGAGATAATCAGATATGTACATGTCATTTACCAATAACCTAATTTGTTGTAAGATCACGAAACAAGCAATGATCGGAAAAGAAAGATATATAGCAATTAAGGTCTCTGGTAACTTTGCTAACAGAAATCAAATTAAAGGCCAACTTTGGTAGACTTAATATAGATGACAGGGTAATAGATGATGTTGGTTTAACAATTCCATATCCAACACTATTGCAAGTTGATCCATCAGCTACAGTAACCGGAGAGGGTGCTTTGTGTGATTGAAAGCTAGAAAATACATTAGGATGACCTGTCATGTGATTTGTTGCACCTGAATCAATCACCCATTTATTTGAAGACCTGATAAGACATGACTCCGTAAAAGCATTAAATGAAGTGGGTTCCTTCACTGATTTATGATATTGAGAAATTTTAGGAAATTCTTCCGCCAAAAACAAAACCTTTTTATCATATAATTAACTTGAAGCAGTCATTTCCCCAAACTCACTATATCAAATCAGAATAATAGAGAAATTGCCGAAGCTCTCCAATCAGAATACTAGAGAAACTGCCAAAGATTTGCACCAAAATGTTATCCCAACAATTCTGTCCACACCAAAATTGTTTAAATCAACTCAAAAAGAGCTCTACTCACATATAAAGGTCTTAACAGTGAAGCAACCAACTCTCAGCTTAAGGGTTCAAACTCAAATAGACTGAAACACCCGATTGTTCTAGAGATGGTCTAGAAAATAAAATACGAAATACCCAAATGATCCAGATGTGAAACTAATTGAACAGTAGAGAATAAAATTCGAACAGCAGCAAAAAAATTCAAACAGAGTTGCAGCTCAAAACAGATCAAAGTGGCAGACAAAGAAATTCAAACTCAAATATGACAAAAAAAATCACAAAACCTGGTTGTTGATGCTTATTCTTCAAAACTTGGTCCAACATCCAAAAGATTACCATAAGTCGGCTGAGAATTTTAAGGCGACACCAAATTAGGAATCCAGACCAAGATTGATCCACACATGCGCCTCCACGTCTGGCTAATTTCGGCGATGACCAGCCGTGAAGTTCGAAATACTACAGTTTCTAATTCGACAAGGATCTGATACCATGTTATTGATAAGGTTTGAAGAGAATAACTTGTTTATTGCTCAATGATTACACTGATATAAATACATAAAGAGTACTAATTAACTATGGTAACTAAATAACCAAATCCCTACAAATCATGTAGACTACCATATATACAATATTGTGCAGCTGTAAATTGATTCTGTAACACTTTGATGGCTTTGATGGAACCTTTATGTAGAAGATCAAAGTTTGACAAATTCAAAAGATGGTTGAGATATCAGATTGCTTATTCCGATTGCAACAACAAAATTTGGATTTTTTGTGACCAGCAGTATGGTTGCTCCATCTCCAAGATACAGAACAACAGGTCACTTGCAGCTTTAATGATGAGGGTTATACTATTTTTGTCACAATTGTGTATGCAAAATGCAAACAATATCAAAGACAGGAGTTATGGAATGATCTTAGAAGTCTATCCAGTAACCTTAACCTTCCTTGGTTAATTGCTGGAGACTTCAACTGTATTCTAAACCAAAATGAAACAAAAGGGGGTAATGCTCATAAAATTAAAGATAGTCTTCCCTTTATTAATTGTATTGCAGATTGTTCCTTGATTGATGCAGGGTTTACAGGTTCAAATTACACTTGGTGTAATGGAAGAAGGCCAAGATTTAGAGTTTGGGAGAGGCTTGACAGAGCTCTTATGAATCATAGTTGGTCCCAAAAATATACTCAAACATCAGTTTCGCATTTGGTCAGATCAGGGTTCGACCATCAACCTACGAATCAACCTACCTAGCAAAAGTATTTCAAATTCTTGAATCTCTGGATAGATGAACCTGACTTTTTAGAAGTGGTTAAACAATCTTGGAACATTGACGTCACTGGTTCTGCCATTTGGAAATTTCACATGAAGCTGAAAAGCACTTGCAAACATTTGTCTTGGTGGACTAAGAATCATATAGGCAACATTTTTGACAAGACAAAGGAGTTGGAAAATATGGTAGCAGATATGGAGAAAAACTGCACACAAGTTAATAGTGAAGCTAATAGGATGGAATTAAATAAGGCAAATGCTCAACTGATTATGCACATAAAAAAATAGGAAGCATTTTAGAGGCAAAAATCGGGGATGCCAATACCAATTTTTTTCACTCAATCATAAATGTCAAAAAAAGAAGACTGACTATCATAAGAATGAAGAAAGATGATAATACCTGGGTTGAAGGAAATGATGATGTAACTAAAGAAGCTATCAATTTCTTTAGCAACCAATTCACTGACCATAGAAACCAGAGGGATTTCAGGATTTTCAACTCTTTACCAAAAGTTATTACAGAAGAGGATAATGACATGCTTGGAGTTCCTCCAAATTTGAAAGAAATCGAAGATGCTTTCTTTTCCTAAAGTCCTGACAATGCTCCTAGACCAGACGGTATTTCTGGAACTTTATACCATCATTGTTGGGAAATTATCTCTAATGATCTTTTATCTAATGGTTTGTGACTTTTTTTTGCAGGTACCAAATTACCTAGATCAATTAATCACACATGTCTAATCCTTATTCCAAAGGTGGAGAATCCTCAAAAATATGTTGAGTTAAGATTTATCCAGACTTGCCAATGTGATGCACAAAGTAGTCTCTCTTAATCAGGCAGGTTTTCTTAAAGGTAGGTCTATCTCAGACAACATTATGCTGACCCAAGAAATGGTTCATAACATTGGTAAGGAAAACGCTAATGGTAATGTTGTCCTAAAGTTAGATATGACCAAAGCTTTTGATAGAGTAGATTGGAATTATCTCTGTGAAGACTTGAAAAAGTTTGGTTTTTTCAAATTCTGGACTGACATGATTTGGAGACTTCTCTCAAATAACTGGCACTCCATTAACATTAATGGAGGAAGGCATGGTTTTTTTCAAATCCAGTAGAGGAATAAAACAAGGTGACCTTATCTCTCCCTCGCTTTTCATAATTGGTTCAAAATTACTTACCATCATTATGAACCAATTAAAGAATGAAAGTGTTATTCCTTATATTGTTGATAAAGGTTGTCCTATCATTACTCATCTAAGTTTTGTTGATGATACCATCTTATTCTCCTCAGGTGATCCTCTATCTCTTATATCTATGATGCATAAGCTTTCCATATATGAAAATTGTTCTGGACAACTTATAAACAAGAGTAAATCTTGTTTTTTTCTCAATCAATCCATCATTAATGATATCAAGAAGATTACTGGTTAAGATCAGCAGAACTTTCCTTTTAATTACTTAGGAGCTCCTATTTATAATGGTAGGAAAAGAGTTATTTATTTTGGTAACTTAATTTCTAAGGTGGCTAATAGAATGCAAGGATGGCAAGGTAAGATGATTTCTCATGGTGGTAGATCCATTCTTATAAACGTTGTCCTTTATTCGATTCCTTTACATATCTTGTATGTTATTCAGCTCCCCAAAACTACCACTAAGCAAATTGAGCAGCTAATGTCTAATTTGTTTTTGGAGTGATGGAGAAGGAAAAAACAAAATGCATTGGATTGCTTGACAAAATCTTTGTTTTCCAAAATTGGAAGGTGGGATTGGATTCAGATCAATCCAGGACATTAGTTATGCTTTTGGAGCGAAAATCTGGTGGAATTTCAAAACAAAAGACTTTATTTGGAGAGATTTTCTTGAAAATAAATATTGTCCAAGAGCACATCCTGTTTCCGAAAAATGGGCTTCAGGACAATCTCATATTTGGAAAAGACGTCTTGACTCAAGAACCCTTTGTGAAAAATATATTTTCTGAAAAAATGGTAATGGTAATGTATCTTTTTGGTGGTATAACTGGATTGGCTCAGGACCCATTGCTCATCATTTTCCTGGCACTTACCATTCTAAAAAGGTCAAGGTGCTTGATTTTACCACTAATGATGGTTGGAATTTTGCTAAGCTTAATAGTGTTCTACCTACTTATTTTGCTAGCCATATTGCTACCATTGAAATTATGAGACACAATAATGACATCCTTATTTGGACTCCAAATCAAAATGGCTTTTTCACCACTAAATCTGCCTGGCAAGTACTGAGAAGCAGTAATAATACTACCCTTACTGCTGCCAGAACTTGGCAAAAACAGGTCCCTCACAAGATTTCTTTTTTCATGCTCAGGTTGTTGTCCAATAAATTATCAACTGATGAAGCTCTTCAAAGTTCATGGACCTTCAAAGTGCATCTGTTGTGAGCAAGGATGCATAGAGAATGTGGATCACCTCTTCAAACAAGGAGAACTCGCTCATGCAGTTTGGAATTTCTTCTCATATTCTTGTGGCATTAACAATAGACAAGACACTCTTATTACTTGATGGCTAAGCAACACAAAGAATAGAGTTCACTCAGTGCTAATGCACCGCCTTCATTTATTCATTTGTTGGGAAATTTGGAACGCCCGATGTAGTCATAAGTACGAGGAGATCAAAAGCCTTCCAAGTAGTATTATCAATCATGTTATCCGTCAAATCAGAATGTTGCTCCTTTGTCAGTTCCCAAAAATGCATTACGATCAGTAATGGAGAAACACTGTAATACAAATTGAAAGACTGAAACCCAGGATTAACATCAAATGTCTTAGGTGGAGAAATCAAAACCTGACAGATTCAAATTGAACACCGATGGATGCAACAAAGAAAACCTAGGCAGCGCAGGTGGAGGAGGCATTCTCAGGGATGATAGTGGTTTTTCAATCATGGCTTACTCAGACTACTATGGAGACTGTACTAATAATGTTGCTGAATCCAACTCTATTCTTCAGGGAATGCAATGGTGCATCACAAATGGATACAAGAATGTTGACATAGAATCTGACTCTATGATCATTGATCACTCCAATGTCAGCTGTCATATCGTTCATCTCATCGTTCAGATTAATTCTCTGAAGAGGAATGGTAATTATAAATTATAGCATTCCTATAGAGAAGTAAATAACTTGGAAGATTACCTTGCTAATATGGGTGAAAAACGAAGGAAATATACCTTCTTCACGTACAATTCGAATATTCCCAATGAAGTCAAAAACTGGTTGAAGAATGACATTGAAGGAACACTAAATTTCAAAATCTGTCCATAGAGGAAGTCCTTTAGTTTTGATAATGGTTAATTTCTTTTGTTTTTTTTTGGGACATGGAATCTGTGTATTTCACACTTTTGTATCCATGCACTCTAGAGGTTACCATACTCTCATGACCAATCCCATGTACCATTGTATTGGGACTTTTTTGTACAAGGATGAGTTGTTCATCATATCCTTCTTATTTCTCAAGGTGGTTTGGACAAAAATTCAACACACCAATTATGTATTTTTACTAATTAATATTAGGGAAAATTACGCGATTAAGCAAATTTATACTACTTAATTACTCATCATATCTATAGTTTGCTATAATTATCACTCGTGACTAACATTATACATTAATTACATGGGCTGACTTCGAGTTTGTATAATTATCTACGTTTGTATATGTATAATTCGCCAGAATATACAAATACATATGTATACTATACAATTATCTAACCGATATACATATACAATTCACTTCTCCCCCACTCTCTGCCCTCTCTCGCTTGCCTCTCTCCTCCCTCTCCCAATCTCGCTCACATCTCTCCTCCCTCTCCCAATCTCGCTTGCCATATATACAAATGCATTTGTATAATATACAATTATCTAAACGATATACATATACAATTCACCTCTCTCCCACTCTCTACCCTCTCTCGCTCGCCTCTCTCCTCCCTCTCCCAATCTCGCTTGTCATATATACAAATACATATGTATAATATACAATTATCTAACCGATATACATATACAATTCACCTCTCTCCCACTATTTTCCCTCTCTCGCTTGCCTTTCTCCTCTCTCTCCCAGTCTCGCTCGCCTCTCTCCTCCCTATAACATGTAGCTACGAATTGTAATTATCAAACTATAGTTATGGAGAGTAATTAGGCTATTTTTGAGTGGCAATAGCTGAAAGGTCCGCTTAATATTAATAGACAGATTAGACATTGTCTAATCTCCACCTTTTGTGGTTTTTAATATTAAAAAAAAACCCAAATTCTTATTATCATGATGCATCGGGACTTTAACATGATGTCTTACCCTTTTTTGGTGCGATATGACTTAAATCCATCATCTTACACTCAATCAATAACATAATAGACCAAAATTCAATAAAAGCTCATTCTTGAGCCTTTAAACTATCTATTACTACCATCAGTTACTAACTTTAACATGGATAAGTAATGTGCATCTTGTATTGAATAAACAGGTTTTAAAATGGGGTAAGAACTTCCAGATATCATAAAATACTTTAACATGAAAATCTATATCGAAGCAACCTATGTAACCTTTTTTTGCTGTCAAATTTGGACACATCAGAACATATGAAAAAAATTAATACAATATGACTTACCACCGAAGATTATTCCAATTCTTGCTACTCATCTCGTCTCATGCATTCCTCTAGGACAAATTAGAGTCATCTCATGTATTCCTTTGGGATAAGACATGAAACTATATAAAACAATGAGAAGAAAGAAGACTTATTATTTCTCTTGAAGGGATGATCTTACTCCTCTATATTTATAGGGGAAAATTGACTTCCTCCCAAAGTTAGAGTTCCTATTTTTTCTCTAATAATAGACATTCACTATATTATAACATTTTCAATTTTCTCATGTTTAGTTGACTGTTATACACTATTTTTCAAATGAACTTATTATTTTCCTCTTTTTTTAAAAAAAATGACTTCCATACATAAAGTAAGGAAAAAAAATTCAAAACTTTCCTTAAATTAGAAAAATAGTTTTCATAACTTTTCTTAAATGTCACCATCCGAAATAGGTCTAGACCTAGGATCCGACTTTTGACCCCGAACCAAGACCCGAATTTTGACCTCTTGATCTCGACTCTCGACTCAAACCCACTTAATTTACAGAAATATATATTCTAGAAAAACATGAATATGTTTTCTTTCATACCAGAAAAATATAAGAAAATTGTTTTTTAATGCGGAGGAACTTATTTTGTGTTCACATAATAAGAAGCAATGGATAGTCTGACCCACATTATCCATTGGATTTACCCATTTTAATCCATATCAAATATGGGTTGGGTCGAATATTTTATCCATTTTACCTAACTAATTTTCGATCGGTCCATATCCTACTCAACCAGCCTGTTTGTCACCCCTAGAACCAGTACTTCTGACCAAGTGTGCTACAAAAGTATCAAGGAGTTTTTGCAGCCTATTTTGATTGATAAGAACTCTATCTATTGTCCATTCAAGCACTTAGTAATTGCACCAAGTATATATAGACTCAATGAAACCTTTTTCATTAAGTTCACTCTCTCTTGCTCTTGCAGTCAAGAAATGACATGCTCTTTTCCATCTCATGCGGTTTACCTCCTCTCCTTTCTATAGGATTAGTAATACAATCGAATTCACCCATAACCTAAATGGACTTTTGACCACTTGGTTTAGTCTTGACATATAGTCTAAAAGGACAACTTAACAATAAGAAGTATTAAAACATATGATGTTTCCAACATACAATTTATATCTAACATTCATAGGTCCTTGTTGTTATTCATTTGAACATATATAGGCAACCATACATACATTTAAGATGATATGTTGCATACTAAAACAAGTAAATTATAAAAAGCTAAAATATCATGAGTTTATGCTCGTTTAAATGGATCAAAGATAAAGGAACTAGATTTAAAAAGTTTTTCTTTGTCATTAATTGATCCATCTAAATTTCAAAAGTCTTCTCCATTAAAAGCTTCATTGAGGAAAACATCCCATGCATCATTCTCATATGTTGTGTCAGCAAAGTATTCATTGCTTCCCATTGTATTCTCCTAATCATTGTGGTAAAACATTTAAAGTGAGTATTTGAATGAATAATATAATAAAAATGAAGTTATAACCAAACAAATAAAGTTAATTAGTTGATAATAATAAGAATAGAGCTTTGAACTAACCTCCCTAGGATAGTTAAATCCATGAATATTAGGAGTTATTGCATCACTCTGAAATAAAGAATGCTCATTTTGTTGAATGATGTGATTGATGTTGTTGTTATTGCTCAAGTTGCTATTCAAATTTGAATGGGCATACTCCAACCCTGATTCAGAGGGATTGTTCAAGTGTGTACCCGTAGTTGCTAGTGGACTCGAAACAGGCCTGAGAGAGAGCGAGAGAAAGAGATATCTTAGCAATCATATCATGCTAAACAGGAAAAATATCAACATAAATAATAAAATATATTCCGTTTGGCACATTTTATATGATATTGTTATTATTTTAGCAGTATCTTTTGTAATAATAATTTCATCTCGTGTAGAGTTTAGGTGCATCAAATGTTATGATTCTAATGTCATCATTCTTTTTTCAAAACAGATAACATATTATATGGCGAACAATAATTAAATGCATAAATATCGAAAGAAACCTTGTAGAAGCACAAATATTTTTCCAGAAGTTCATGAGAGAGTTGTTAGTACTTTCACCAAAAGTCAATTGTGCCTGCAAAATATATGACTTAACTAGTTTAGTTTGGGGGGGGGGGGGGGGGGGGGGGGGGGT
>JAJOOO010036395.1:0-15877 GCA_029582685.1 Solanum piurae
AAAATTGAGCTGATTTGTTTTTTTTGACCCGCTAACCCATCATTTCAAATCCCTAGATTGTTGAGAATCAAATTGGATAAAAATGGTGAAATTTGGAAGAATACTTCTGAAAGATGGGATTAACAAGAAGCTCCTCGAAATTCTTGTCTGTCCACTTTCTAAGCAACCTTTGAGGTCAGAATTTGTTTACTTAAATTTGAAATTATTTTTCTTTCTCAACTCAGATTTTTTTTTTTTTTTCGTTAAGGCTTTGCGAGAAGACGAATTCTCTAATCAGTGATGCAATTGGTGTTTCATATCCGGTGAGTGATTGTTTTTTTTTTTTTTGGACAATTGAGTTTTATTTCCACTGTTTCAATGGGAATAATGTTTGCTGATGGTTGCTATATATCATATCATAATGTATTATATTGTATTGATTTGATGTATACAAATGTCTAGATAGATTGTATCGTTTCATAATGTCAAGCACCAGTAATCTGAATAATAAGTTTATTATATTACTTCCTCCATTTCAATTTGTTTGTTTGGTTTTGACTTGGCATGGAGTTCAAGAAAATAAATACTAAGACTTTTGAATTTTGTGTTCTTAAATTAAAAATGCCTAGAATGTATTGAAATGCTCTTTAATCTTGTGGATTTAAACATATATGGAGAAAGTTAGAATTAAAGAGTTGCCAAATAAAGGAGACATTCTTTTTGAAACAGACTAAAAAAGTGAGACAAACAAATTGAAATGAAGGGAGTATAAAGTAAGTTGTTTAGACTATCTTTACTATACCACAAACAAATTGAAATGGAGGGAGTATAAAGAGTTTTAAATCTTGGGATATAACTTTCCTTCACTTTTTTTAGAAAGTTATTTCATGACAAATAATTAAAAATGTTAATTCAAGAACATTTTCCATAAAAATATCGTCAGTACAAACGAAGGAAATCAAGAGAACATTTGTGTCAGATCAAATGAATGGTTTTTTTTATTTCACTTCATGATTTACATTTTGCTGGTTTCTTAAGTTCGTGATTTGCTTATGAGTCTCCTTGTGTTCAATTAGATAGTCGATGGGATTCCTCGTCTTGTACCAACGGATGGCAAGATTATCGAGACTGATGATGCATCACATTCTGATGGCTCTGTTGATTTGCCTGGTAAATGAACTGATGATCAAAGAGGTAGTTCTTAACACAATTCATTGACAAATAACGTTTGGAGTTCATAAGCTGATGGAAGATGTTAAAGAGAATAATGTCAGGTTGCGTCAGTTGAACCTCTTTATTATGTCAATCCACTCTTCGCTGCAGTCTTAGTTGTGGCAATCTGTACTTCGCTATGTGGCTTATAAGAAGTGCTACTCCTTGATTAGTAATACCTGGAAGTAGCTTATTTTCTTCTCTTCTTTTCATGTTTTGCGCTAACTTTTTCCATTTCAATCATTCATGCTAATTACACTTGGGCATAGATTGTGTTTTCCCATAAGCGTGAATTGTAACATATTACGGCATAAAGCCTCGTGATTTATACATTTTGATTAATGGTATGCCTCGAATTCACGAAACACAAACACCTTGGCATTTAGAGAACATGACTTAAACTTCATTTACTGTTACTAGGTTCTGTTTTAAATTAGCAAGCATAATATCGGTTTTTTCTAGAGTTTACATGTAAATAAGGAAACCTAGTTATCATTTTGCATTCCGAAACATAGTTGAGGTGCTGTATCTTGGCCTTAGAATACTTACAGAAGGAGCAATTAGTGGGATGCCATCAGTTAATCTGTTGGCTTCTTCACTGTTAGCATTTTAACTAGAATTTCAAGATCCTGAATCCCAGCCTTCCAAATTTTGATATACCTTGGAATCGGGATAATAGATACAATATAGAGAGGGAAGAGGTATTGCCTTTAAAGTAGCTGCTTATCAAGTGAAATCCGTAGATTTGGCATTGGAACTCTAAAACCTCAACAGATTTTGATTTTTGCCCTTCAAATCTTGATGTGGCAATTCAAAAATGCAAATTAAGTTGGTGTTTGAAGAACTACACAGTAAGTACTAGGAATACCATATTCTATTTTCCTTCCATACTAGGAGCCTGCTTGGATTGACTTTAGGCTTATTTTTATCATTTATGCTTAAAACCAAGTGCTTATAAGCACTTTTTAAATTTATCCAAACACTTCAAAAGTGCTTAAAAACTCTTAAAATAAGCCAATCCAAACAGGCTCTAGGTATGATCTTAGCTCTTCCTATGCATTAGCTAATAAAGTGGGAAATATCACCGTTAAATCAAGGGAATGATGCTGCTTGGTGCCAATTTTTGTACAAAAGGGACGAGACTACGAGAGAGTACTCAAGTCGCATGAACTATTTCACTCTATCGTCTGTTTCCATATTGTTGACAAAAACAATTCACAGAACAACATTGCAGTATGGGAAAAATGGTGTGTTTTTTACTCTTTCAAGTTACTATAGCACCACTTACACAGAGCTCACTATATACAAGAATAAAGAACTTATGAAGAAATAATTATCAAATAATGGCTATAAAGGAAAAACAGAACCACTACAAGTTGGCAAAAGAATGTCAAGCTCCTTGTTACATAGTTGCCCGCAGATGTTGATGATGTAAAATCTGGTGTCGACCTAATGGTACCATTTCCATTTTCTCTGGTGTCTTCTGGCAGTCCACTGGTAGGACCAGACCCTTCAGTAGGCCTTTGCTTGTTAACGGGGAGAATAGTTTTACTTTTGGATTCTTTAGAATCATTGCCTGTGAAAAAGGACTCCATTTTAGACTTGAACTGGTTTCGCATACGCAGAAGGTTCTAATGTTACATAAGGAAACAGAAACTCACAATCAGATGGCTTCCATCCCAAAACCATCTTTTCTCTGTCAAAAACTACCTGATAGCCGGTCATAAAGTTTTCTGCAAAGGGGTCCTCATGTCAGTGTTGTATCTTTCATCTCTAAAACAAAATATGTGAAGACTCAAGATATAAGATGAAAACTAGGTCTCCGGTTTAAGTCCCAATGGAGATAATATAAGATGAAAACTAGGTCTCTGGTTTAAGACCTAGTGGAGATAAACGCCACTAGGTGATTTCTTCCCATTTGCCTAAGTCTTGGTGGGTAGAGTTAGCTGATACCAATGCTAGTGGGAGGTAACAAGTACCTAGTGAAAAGTATGCGCAAGCTGGCCCAAACACCACCATCATTAGAAAAAAAGATGAAAACTAGAACTTCTTAATATTTCTTGGCACTTGCTATTTGTAAGAGTTTAGATCCTTGGTTGCAGTTAGTAGAATTTCATTACAAGTTAATAGATACTCACGTCCAATGATATTGACATCCCCACTTTTGACAACAGCTAAACAATATGCTGTGGAACCGTCCTGAGGATTAAGCAGGGTCATCAGAAATTAGAAAATGATAACAAGAATGATCTAATTCTAACATACTAAGAGCAGTTCTATCTTACCGGAAGGGACAATGTTATAATTGGATCAAAAAGATAAAACTGGTTGCCACCTTTCATTATCAAAAATACATCAAGAATTTGAAAGTAAGTTTGGTTTGCCCTGTATCAACAGATGGTGTTAACTTCTTTAGAGTTTATAGGGAATTAAGTGAAGGAATGCAGACAGATTATAAAAGCTGGTTTACCTAAGCCCATAGCAGTACTCAAATGGAACCTGGACCATAGGCTGAATACGTAGCTCTTGTGCCTGAGAATTGAACCGCAAAATATACTAAATATATTTAGTTGTCAAATATTAAACAACAAAATCTCCAATTAGTGACCATACATTCAACTCTTTAGTCCTGACCGGAGGCACATCTAGGATTTAAGCTTGATGAGTTCAACGTTTAAGGTTTTTAGCTCTGCAATTATCGTATTTTTTGAAATTATGGTTTATATTTATTGAATTTTTAGTGTTTTTTTCGGACATATATATATATATATATATATGATAGATTTGTATTATGTGTCGAAAATAATTGCTTAGTTGAATAGCGAAATAAGTTGCATTTGTGTTTGCTCCTGACTCACATTCTCTGTAATGACTTTGTAAGCAGGATCATTTAAGTATGTGAATGAGGTGCCAGAGTCAAATATGGCTGTGAAATCAACATCAATATTCTTGTTTCCCACAGTTATTCCCGTCAGACTAATGTTATAAGTTTGGCTGCATTTAGAGAGAGGAAAGAAGGAAATATAGATATTTAGATTGTATTCCCACATCTTAATCAAGCTTGAAACAGAATCAAAATGCTAAATACTTTGAATCAAGGTGAATGCTTACTGTGTCTGTTCAAGACTGAATGGTGTCTCTCCTTGGTCCAGACTCCCTTTGTCTCCAAAATCTATTCTTCCAATACCGTCAGCCCCAAAACACAGAGAAAACGAATTCGCAGCAAGACCTTTGCTGGCTAAAACGCTAGGAACAGATATATTGCCCATACCGAGTCCAAATAGACCATTGGGAGCAGCACCATTCAAAAAAGCACCAGTTTGTTTCATTCCACACCTGAAATAGGATTACTTGTAAATATAGATTGTAGTGGACAAGAAAAAGCATTAGACAACCCAATGCTTCTTTATCAAATTTGGGAAATCTAAACTACTTTCTGAAATTATCACTCGACTAGTTGATTTCACAGGTATTCTAGGAAGAGGCAAACAAAAAATTTAGAGTCAGCAAGTTCATAATCAGTTTGATTTCATAATGTGTATACATCGTAAATGTCTTTTAGCACATGTATACATAGTTTGAGATGGAAATTTGAACCCTTAGATCCGCCCCTGATCCTTGAGCTTGCACTTCCTCTCGCACTGGCCTGTGTTAGTTACTCCCTCTGTCCCAATTTATGTGACTTACTTTCCTTTTTAGTCAGTCCCAAAAAGAATGACACATTTCCATATTAAGTAACAATTTAACTATAAAATGTCTATTTTACCCTTGATGAAATGATTTACAGCCACACAAATTTCTATCATTCATTTTGGACCACAAAATTTAAAAGTCTTCCTTTCTTTCTTAAACTTCGTGCCGAGTCAACTACCTCACATAAAATGGGACGGAGGGAGTATTAAATATTGTCCAAAGACTAAAGAGAAACACAAAGTAATACACACTCACCCCAATGTGATTGGTGTCTCAACAGCCTTTTGTTGAGAACTATCTGTTTGTAAGTGCAAGATGTCTTCGACCAGTACCCCAGAAGATGAGGTATTATGGGAGAGATATGCAACTCTATAAGCACATGCACTTTGTGCCACTGAACATTGTCTTCCTTGCCCACATAGAGTGCCATTGCAGGGAACAATTTTGCTTGTTGATGATGTATTCGGGCTGTAAATGTTAAGGTCTATAGGCTGTTCCAAAAATGTAAATTGTAAACAATTATGATAAGTGTCATCAAGCAATGACATAAACAGAATAAAGGGAAGAAAAAACACAAATAAGGAAATCTAGTCCATGAAGCCAACTTTGGTGTAGTACAGTAGCACACAAAACTAAAGTTTGTAAGCACCTCAATTTTTCAATGAATGGTGATCCAAAACTTCATTTCAACCATATTTTTCAAGATGGATGTGTTTGGCCCAACTTGCACGCACCTTGGTTATTCCATTTGGTACCTCTTATCTCTCACTAGTATAGGTATCGAGTAACTCTAGCAACCAAGACTTAGGCAGAATGGGAGGAAATTTCTTAGTGTTTTACACCTCCATTGGGATTTTGAACCCAAGACCTCTTGTCTATCCTCCCGCTTCATTGATCATTCAATCACTCTTTTTTCAACCCTATATGACATGCATAAAATTTCACTTTTGCACATACTAAATTCTATGAGATTTTTAACCATTATTATTCAAATTCCAACTGGTTCCTCAAAATTGTCCGCCTAGATCTCAAGCTTAATTGCAATTTTATCAAATGATAAGTGCAATTTAACTGGCTATGGCCAGTTTTTATCCTATTTTATAGGTATATCACATCATTTTTTGATAGGTAAAGTATACTGTTGTTATAGGTCAACTTAAGCTGATGATATAATTTTTTTTTATATATTGTTAATGCACAAAACGAAAATTCCATTGACATACTCTTCCAGAACCTGTCAGGAGTGTGTGAGCACAGTTGTTGCAGTTACATGGTAGCCAAAACAAGTCACTGCCAGTGTCGAGTGCCACCAGAAATGATAGCCCAGGTGTGCCCACTGTCACATTTGCATAATGCAAACTGAAACTCACAAACACATTTAGTTAGTCCGGAAGGAAGAACGTACTTGGTTGCTGCACGACTACAGGTAATGCAATTTAACAACTATATATAGAGTCTGAACCAAAGCTATTGAGTTCAGATGAGCCCGTAACTAATATACTAGGTCCCCTCTTCCCAGGGTCCCTTACATGTAAGCAGTGGATGCACGTCTACCGGTCCCACTGTCTCAGTATAGATGCATCCTCTGATTATAAATCCTAAATCCACCTCGGCTTCTTTCTCTTACAAAACTTTGTCTTCCATTGCCAATTACATAGACAAGTAAACCTCAGTCAAATTGAAAACAGACACGTGTCATACTTGCACAAGGGTCATGCTAATTTTCTCTGTACCGTTTCAATTTTATTGGATATCCCAAAATGAACAAAACAGAGATAATCATAAGCAGAAGTTCCAGAGTTCTTTTGACACAGGTGATTGAAGTACTAATATAGAGAAGGAGAAGGAACCTACAATCCCAAAGAACTGAGTAGGACTGTTTTGTTTCCTCCTACGGCGAACGTGAGCGGTAGCGGAGTAGGATCAATGGCGCTGGTAAGATGGCTACTGTTGGGAGTAGTATCAATGGTGCTGGTAAGCCGGTGCCTGTTGATATGGCGATCACGTTGTGTCCAAGCTGAATAATACTGAATACTACCTTTTTTAGGCAACCAGGGAAGGTCTAAAATACCTTTTACTGAATCAGAATACCTGTGGTGTATATCAAACCTGAATGTCCCAAATGCTTCACTGCTGTTATGCAACTGTAAAGCCAAGAAAAGAACAAATACCATGAAGTTACTAGTACAACAAAAATCATCCATCTCTGGAGCTTCCCGATTTTGCGCAGACTTCTCAACAGTTGAATTCCTGATGATTCTGCCTTATATGGGAGGCCCTATATTTGTCCTCTTATTCCAATATGAGATTTGCCTAAGTCAATCTCCAGAGCGAACAAGTCCTCTGTCCTACTATAGGTGCCTTTACCAAGTCTGAACGATTGTCAACTACCAGATATGTTGGTCTATAATATTCACCCTGACCCACAAGCACATATCATTGAATCCCATGGGCTTCTAAGGTGGAGGTTTGGTTGAAGATGACGCGATGCAAGTGAACGTCTACGAAAAAGTTGTCGTAGGCCTTTTTCGAGTTCAACCACGAGCAGTTTGCGGGAAGAACTCGTCAAGGTTTTCTCAATAGAACAGTGATATGAAATGAACAAAAAAGACTGGAATATATATATATATATATATGCATAGTGTATAGTACATATATATAATGTATGAGAAACAAAAAGGGAAGAATTATGAATCAATAAAATGGTGTTTGATAAAGATATATGAATAGAAATGTGGAGGATGTGGAAGGTGAGCCCACCAGCTGAAGCTTTTACTACAAGTTGTAGTAGGTTATTGTCAAATGGGGAATAATGATAGAATGAGAGAGACATAGTGGGTTACATGTTTTGGGCTCAAGACTTAATGGGATCCAGGTTTTTAATGTTAATGGTGTATGTGAAGTGCAAAGAACTTGGGAGGGTGTTGGTAGTACCTACCACAAAAACTAGTGAGATGAGAATTATTGGAAGATTGACTTTGTTGTTGTTACTGTTTTCTTGGTTGTATGTTATGTGATGCTTCCTCTTGTACATGCTTTATTTGTTTCCTTCTATGTGTTCATTGATTTGCATTAATTGAACTGGGGTCATTGATTTGTGTTATTGAGCTGGGGTCTTTCGGAAATAGTCTCTCTATCTACCTAAGGTAGGGATACGGTCCCGTTGACTCTACTCTTCTCAGACCACATCTTATGGGATTACACTGAGTATGTTTATTGTTAAACTAGTCGAAGGTTCATTTAAGACATGTATAATCGGCAAATAAGTGTACTTTAGTTGTTAAGGAAAATATTATTGATATTAGTATATTTCTGTTTATTCCCTTTATTGCTTGTTTTTTTTAAAACTAAAGCCCATACTTTAATTGTGCTTTGCGCTTAAATCCCTAATAACAAAACTGGATTGAAGCATAAGAGTCTAATACTGCAATTTCAAGTTTATTCTGTGACAAGTATTTGCATGTGATCATTTGAATCCTTAATAAGCAAAAACAATTCAAAATTTAAGTTTTGTATTGGGTTTAGCAAGTATTTACTATCACAAGTAGTAAAAATAAAGGTACTCCGCACTCCTTATATGGCAATATATTCAGTGTAATCTCACAAATGGAGTTTGGGGAGGATAGTGTTTACGTAGACCTTACGCCTACAAGGTAGAGATGTTATTTCTGTTAGATCTTTGGTTCAAGTAAAAACATTACAAAACAGTTCGAGAAAAGGAAGACAGTGGATATTCTACACTCACTATAATAAAAGACCGTCAAAAAGCACTTTTTAATGGTCACCTTTTGTTGAACTCAGTAAAATGGATCAGAAAATGTTTTCCTAGGTTCAGTTAATCAGGTTTTTCTAAATTATGTGAGAAGACAAACTTAGGAACAACAGATAGCTAGAGTTGTGGAAAACATTTTCTACTAAAAAAACAACCTTTTTTTTGCGTATAGTAACTTTTTTCAGACTTCAACTATGTTATTACACTGTTATATGTTCTCTTCTCGCACCGAGTGTCTTGCAAAAATAGTTATGTTCCTACACTCTATCCTCTACTTAAAATTGAATAGAAATTTTCAACAAATACAAATGGAAAGAAATTGATAAATCATTTAACGTTATTCGAGTATATAAAAAATAGTCTCTTTATCTCTCAGGAAGTAGGAGTAAGGTATGGATATGCATACATCCCATCTTCCCCAAGCTCCACATGTAGGGTTACATTGAGTGTGTTGGTGTTGCGCACACACACTCTCTTCTTGCTCTGAGGGTCTTGCGGAAACCACTCCGCTTAATAACTCATATATTCTACTCTTTCAGACCCTACTTGTAAATTACACTGGATATGTTATTATTATAAATAGGGAAAAGGGTTAAAAATGCTCTTAAACTATGTGAAAGGAACAAAAATGCCCTCTGATTATAGTTTGACTCAAAAATGCCCTTACCGTCAATACTTTGGCTCAAAAATGCCCTTGCAGTCAATACTTTGGTTCAGAAATGCCCCTATAGTTACAAAATGGGTCAAAAATACCCTTTTCCGAATAAATATTTTTCTTTTTCTTTTTAAACACATCTTCTTCCTAGTTAAAATATTATTAAAGAACACTATTTTTGTTTTCTTTCTTCTAAAATTACTTTAACAAATAAAAATGTAAGAAATATTTAATCTCATTTTATCAATTAAAATAGAATAACTTCATGTAACCTTTCGACAGGTAATATATGTCATATATATAAGATCATAGTATATCCATCATTAATTTATATTTATATAATGATACAAAATAATGATAGTAAAATAAGAAATATTTTTATTTTTTATTTTTTTCTGAATTGAAGTAAGATAAACCTTTGCTAATTTTAAAAAAAATATTAGTATTAGAAAAAGAATGTGTTAAAGAGAAAATATTAATATATTTATTTGAAATATGAGCATTTTTGACCCATTAAATAACAATAAGGGAATTTTTGAACCAAAGTATTGACGGTAAGAACATTTTTGGACCAAACTACAAACGGAGGGCATTTTTGTTCCTTTCGCGTAGTTTAAGGACATTTTTTAACCAAAGTATTGACGTTAAGGGCATTTTTGAGTCAAACTATAAACGGAAGGCATTTTTATCCCTTTCACATAGTTTAAGGGCAGACCCTTTTCCTATATATATACACAGTCTGCTATTTATTGATTATTTTGTAGTATTTGCATTGAAAAATGTTTATAAAGTTATCATTCTCTGTTTATATAGTGAGACTTTCCTGACAACCATCTAATAAGAAACAAAATAATATAACAACTTTAACTAGATTATGAGATTTTTTCATATAGTATAAGGTCCAAGCTGGTACGCTGAAATGTTAATTACTAGTTTTTTTTTTCCAGAAAAAAGAGAAGAGATGTTCCGAAATAAAACTAAGACATGCTTATAAGTGATCCAATATTATGGCTAAACAAATTTTAAAGTGATAGAAAATAAATTACAATCACAAATAAAATACAAAGAAATATAATTTTATTAATAAACATTGTGTATACAAATCTATTTATCTCTTGAGATTTCTTCTCTCTCTTAAGATTTCTCCGTTAGTAGTGACGTATTTCTCGAATTAGGATGGTTTGGACTTGATCTCCATGAAATAATTTGTGGATCTTCTTTATATTTGATCATCAAGAAGAGTCTTGACATATTTTGACCTCCTTATGAATATTCCAAGAGTTTACGGAATATTCGAGATGTCTTTTAAGGGAATATAATATCCTTTATATATGCATGAACTAGGATTTAGGGTTGAGTAGCCTCAAAAAACGTCTTGGCATATTTTGACCTCCTTATGAATATTCCAAGAGTTTACGAAATATTCGAGATTTTTTTAAGGGAATATAATATCTTTTATATATGCATGAACTAGGGCTTAGAGTTGAGTAGCCTCAAATAACGTAGCCTATTTGGAATTAACAAGACGAACATGTTCCATAAAATTACGCATGAACTACCTCCAAAAACGTACCCTAATTGGAATTGACAAGACGAACACATCTTGTAGAGTTTCATAAAGTTATGCATGAACTGGGGGTTTAGGGTTGAGTAGCATCCAAAAACGTATAAAAAGGTGATGGTCCAAACCATGGGAAGTACATTTTGGATTGGATTTTGGACTTGTTAGCAAAGTGGTCTTTGAGAGAGCAAGAGGAAGTGCCGCTGCTCTGTGAAGTCAGCAAGAGGTATGTGCTACACATGAGCATCTTCTAAACCAAACTCTTCCTACTGCTAAACAACAAGCCACTATCAATGCTGGTCCATATAACACCCACATGAAACTTCACCATTTGTTTTTGTTTTGTTCACATCATCTTAATGCCCTCACTTGAGTTACAAGCTTGAGTTACCAAGCTCAGCATACTTGTTATTTAGTTGAGAGCTTATAAAGTGACTCTATTTGTGTTTTATAATCGATGTGGGACAATGGAAATAATGTGTAATTTAGATTTCACATGTCGTACTTGTACACACGCACTCTCGTTTGTGCCGAGGATCGTTCGTAAACATAACCACTCTTTATCTTTTGTGGGATAAGAGTAAGGTATGCCTATACTTTAACCTTTTCAGACTCCACCTGTAAGATTACGCTGAGTATGTTATTGTTGTTATTACGCACGTGCTCAAAAAACCACCTCTTTATCTTTCACGAGGTAGGGTAAGATATGTCTATTACTCTACCATTTTCAGACTCCGCATGTGAGTATATATTGAATATGTCTCTTCTCGCGCCTAGTATATTTCAGAAATAGTTTCTCTACCTCACAATGGAGTAAGATATAGTCTATCTATACTCTATTCTTTTTAGATTCCACTGAGTATGTAGTGTATTGTACACACGCACTGTCTTTACAAGAAGTAGGGATAAGGTCTAGATATCGGTACACTCTACCCTCCCTAAATCCCACATGTAATATTACACTAGATATGTTGTTTACTTCTCAAGAAATAGTACTACATTATGGCACTAAGCTTTAAAAGAAAAAGGTAATGGTCCAAATTATGAGAAGCCGTCTTGACATTTTAGGGTTTTGGACTTATTAGCAAACTTGTCTTTGAGCAAAACTCTCGGCTAGTACTACAATATGTTAGTTATTGTTGTTACTTGAGCTGGTTCTTTTGAAAATACTCTCTCGGAGAGATACGGTCCCGTATACTCTACTCTTCTCAGACCACATCTTGTGGGATTACACTGAGTATGTTATTGTATACAATATGGTTGAATGGTAAGGCCTAAAAGACAGTTAAAAAAAGCTCTTTTTAGTGGTCACCATTTGTTGGACTCAGTAAAATGGACCAGAAAATGTTTTTCTTAGGTTCAGCTAATCATTATAATATGATGCTGTTCTAAATTATGTGAGAAGGCAAACTTAGGAACAACAGATAGCTAGAGTTGTGAAACTATGTTAAAGTGATGGTTTAGGTATGTTTTGACTATTAAGGGTGTGTTCGATATGGTGAAAAACATTTTCTACTAAAAAACATGTTCTTTAAAAAAATGGCATTCCACATTGATTTTGTCCTTCCATCCTCCAACATACCTCATCTTCACTCCACGTCCCCCATAGTCCCTATCCCCATCACCCCACCAGCTCCACACTACCTTCTATAGTATTTGTTTAGATTATACGCAAACGTTCTTAGCATAACAGTGTTTGCTTGCATACCAAATATTAGAAAATAAGTAAGAAATCTATCTATTTTCTTGTAAATATTAATTTTGATCATACACAAATGTTCTCTTTGATCGAAAAGGTAATGGGGTCCCAAACTATGAGAAGCCTTCAGAGTTTTGTGGTTTGAACTTCAGCAAACTAAGAAAGAGCACCTAAACCAAACTCTCTCCTCATGCACACAGCAAGACAGTATCCCATGTTGTACTTGTACATACGTAATCTAGGTCTTCGGAAATAGTCTCTTTACATATCATCAGGAAGTAGAGCTAAGGTCTGGGTATATTCTATTATGTCTAGATCCCACGTTAGGATTACACTTAGGGATCGTTTGGTGTGATGGATAAAGAATAATCCCGAGATAAGTTTTTAGTACCCCTCAATTCTTTTGTTTGTTTATGAAGTATGAGATAACTTATAATTCTGGGATAAGTTTGACATGAACTAGCTAGGGTTTAGGATTTGAGTAACCTCCAAGAACGTACCCTAATTGTAATTGAATACGTCTTGTTTAGTCCTATAAAATTTAGATGTCTGGCTCTAATATAAAAAAGAAAAGAAAAGTGATGGTCCAAACTATGAGAAGTCTTGATGACATTTTAGGGTTTAGGACTTGTTAGCAAACTGGTCTTTGATAGCAACATTTTAGTTGTTGCCCCAAGCAAGGAAGAGCCACTGCTCTGTGAAGTCAGCTTAAGGTTTATATGATGATACAAATGAGCACCTCTAAACCAAACTCTTCCTTATGCAAGGTCCATCACCTCTTCTTACTTCATTCAAGAGAGGGAAGATATGAAGCCAGTATCCAAAAAAATAGTATTAAACAATGTTTATTAATTTTTTTTTTTGTTCGGAAAGTTCTGTTGCGAGTAGTCCACGGGCGATGCGGGTGCCCAACGTCCGCCGACCGTTGCGCGCAGTCCTAGGGCGATACGGTAGTGGCCTGTGCACGCTAGGCTATGGATGGTGCTGGCAGGCCACGTCTGACGTCGACGGATCGATGTGTGCAGTCCAAGGATGATAGTGGTAGCCCACGTCCGACATCGACTGACCGTTGTGGCCACGACCGATGCGGGGAGTCCACAACCAATGTCGCCTGGTCGATGAGTATCCATGCTGGTCCACCATAATAACACCCACATGAGACTTTGTCACACTTTTTTTAGTTTGTTCGCATCACCTTAATGCCCTCACTCGAGTTACAAGCTTGAGTTACCAAGCTCAGCGTACTTGTCATCTAGTTGAGAGCTTATAAAGTGGCTATGTTTGTGTTTTATAAACGATGTGGGAGAATAATGGAGTATAAAGGGTTATTTAGATTTCTTCATGTTCTCATAACCTCCCTTACTCTTATTGTCTCCCGCGTGGAATTACACAGAGTAAATTATTGTTGTTGTTGTTGTTATTGTACACACATGCACTTTCATCTTGCGTCTTTTAGAAACAGACTTTCTATCTTTCATGAGGTAGGGATAGGGTACAGGGTACTCCATATGTTGGTTTACACCGAGTATTATATTGTTAATGTTGTTGTACACACACTACCCTTCTCGCGCTTTCGCGCTAAAATTTCTCTACGTACCTCACTATGGTACGCAATGGTTTGGTTAGAGGCGAATGTAGAATTTTTAGGACATGGATGCATCTCTAAAGAAAAAGAGATCTAGAAGGAAAAAATGTATTAAGTGGAATCGATTCCTAGTCTTCTAGAGAAATAACTCGACATCCAACCAATTACACAATTATGTAGCCTTTCTTAATAAATGAGTGCCAATAGATAATATTATACCAATTTTAGAAAATATATACATAAAATATCTAGCTTTACGGAAAGACCGTACCACGGATTTACGTGCTCCATTTTTTATCATGTAAATTTGCCCGTAGTTATGGTCGGCCTATGCTTTATATGCATTTATAAATGATGTTCTTTTGGAAATATTATTACCTAAAATGGCTTGCCTAATAAACGTTTTTAATTGAGTAAATTATTTCATCCATTATTTCAATTGAAAACATCTTTTCTACTTTTACAAGGTAGGGGTAAGATTGCATGCACATACATTATTTTCCTCATACTCCATTTGTGAAATTACATAATATAATATGTTGTTATATTGTACTTAAATCATTTCATCTTCCATACCAATTGTTTTTAATTGTTGATATTGTTACGGCGTACAAAAGTTATGATATTTGACCAAATATAAAATAATTTAAATGATATAATGGATCAAAAGTGAAACGGGGGATATAATCGAATATATCAAGGTGAAGGAATGTGAGTTCATGTAATTTACGCTACACTCCTGAGATCATATATAGCAAGTGTGATACAAATCATGAATTCAGGTCTTTGAAATAATGAAATATTATAGCATTACATCATTATGGATAATTTAGACAAACTCCTCTGGTCATTATACTCGATCTTCAAATATTTTCAAGTTAGTAATCTATAATCAAAAAAGGCAATGGTCCTAAACTATGAGGAAGCCTTTAGGGGTTAGACATAGTAAACTACTAGTCTTTGACAACACCATTATTGTTGCCCAAGCAAGAGGCAGAGCTGCTGCTCTGTGAAGTCAGCAAGAGGTTATGCTACTAAAGCACCATACCAAACTCTTTTGTTCCTCAAGCAAAGTCACCACCCCTCTTCAAGATGGAAGAGGCACATGCCACACAGACACATGTCACACAGTATTACACACTAATACTGCTTCAAGCCAGCAGCTTTTTTGCTGGTTCCATAAACCCCCTTGACTTCAATCATTTTATTATTTTGTCCTCATCACCTTAATGCCCTCACTTGAGTTACAAGCTTGCGTTACCAAGCTCGGCATACTTGATATTTGGTTGACAACTTATAAAGTGGTCCTATTTGTGTTTTATAATCGATGTGGGATAATATAATGGAATGAGGGGCTATTTTAGATTTCCCATGGTGTACTTGTATATAAGGGTGTACAAAATCGAATCGAAAACCGAACCAAACCGCAAATCGATTCAACCCGGAAAAAAAACCCGACTAGTGGTTTGGTTTGACTTGGTTTGGTATTGAAAAAAAAAAACCGATTATATTTGGGTTGGTTTGGTTTTAACTAAAAAAAACCAACCCGACATTATATATATAATTTTAAAATTTTGTTTTATACATAAAAATATTTACTTTGGTATAATTTTTAAATATTTCTTATACTTTTTCATAGTTTTTATCTTTTAATATGTTATTTCAAGTTTGAAACTTAGAATTATGAATGGTCCAATAAAGATTATAGTCCACATATGTTG
>JAJOOO010036396.1:0-11583 GCA_029582685.1 Solanum piurae
AAACGGGGTAAGTTGCCCGAGAGGGAACTTATTTCCATCTAAAGCTTAGCCTAGTCACTATTATCTTGCAAATTTCCTATCGAAAGCATGTACCTAACCATTTATCTCAACTTGTATTGCGGTCACACCCTAAGAACTCTTCCCCATACTTGATTTTCTTGTTATTTTTGTTGTTTTTACTTACTTGTGACAAAAACCCCAAATTGATATTTGACACTTTTGTGTCCCCCTTCGATTTACAATATTTTTAATCGTTAATGTCTTCAGCAACGTCTAGTTAGAACTAGATTTTATTTTTCTATTAATTCTCAAGACCGCTCTCTTGGGACACGACCCCAACCCTTGGTTGGGTTACTATATTATCGACGATCGTATACAATCGAACCGTAGTTAGAGTCGTTGGTCACGATAAGAATCACTGAGCATGCATTATAGAATAAAGCCGAATAATAAAATAATTGAACAAGCAAATAAGCAATGATATATTTTGAACATGATAAGGATACTGGAAATACTAAATAAGGCTAAACTAAATGCAATGACCAAGTTTATAACATGCTGAGACTGAATGTTAAACTCTACTGATAACATGGTAAATGCAATAGAATCTGACTAAACTGTGAGAGAGCTACTAATAATCGACATAAAACCACATGAGCTAAATGTGGAGTCTGATGTATACGCCCCATTGAGAGGACCCAATATACCCTGCCAGAGGTATAGAGGCATGTTGGCGTGATCACTAAAATGTAATGCCTAACAAAGGGGACTTATCCGACGAGGTACGTAGTTTTGGGACTTAAGGGTGATTGACCCTAGTCCACTCGGTATTAAGCTTATCCTAATTGATTAAGTAGTTAACACTTTATGACTGAAATATTGTAACACTGGATAGCTCAAATACTGACATGCAAACTGAGAATGCAACATTAATATACTGATAATAATGCATTCACTATTGAGGCATGTTTACATATCTAACTGAATTAACTGGCCTAGCATGTGTAATTCATGAACTAAAAGAACTACATAGCTAGGGTTCTGAGTTTATGCATGAATCTGGGCAGAACAATACTACAACACGATGATATGATCCAATAGCTAAAACCCAACAATTTTAACATTCAAGAAACCCTAGGTCTGTATAACATTAAGAGAATCAAGATTATGACTGAAATCTAGGGACCTAATGGGTGAAAGTAACCCGCTAGTGAAATCCCACATACCTAGTGACGAATTCCACGAAGCAATCTTTCGATTTTGGGGCGGGAACTGATGGAACCTTATTGTGTTCTTGAACTAGGGTTCTTGACCTCTTTCTCCTCTTACACTCTAATTTTTCTAAGTTTTGATGAATGATCTAACTTAGGTAAGTTCTAGTTATGTTTCTAGGCTAAAACTAACCAAAACTACGTAGTTTAGGGATCCAACACATAAGGAAAAGACCAAAAGACCCCTTACTTAAAAGCTGTCGAGGTCACCGATGGATGGGACCGACGGACCGTGGATCGATCGACGGTCCGTGCTGGTCAACCATTGATCGGTAACTGGGAGCTGAAACTGGGGGTCTGATCCACAGACACGTTCAACGGTCCGTAGGTCCGGCTGTGGGTCGACACTTGGCCAAAAAATTGGGACTTTTCTAGGGAGGGCTGCAGTTGACCATCCATGAACCACCAGCACGGACCATGGGTCACCCTACGATCCATATGTGGTGCCCGTCAGTGGCACTTCTAGCTTCAAAAATCTACAATCTAGTCTGTCTAGGATACGGGGTGTTACAGTGTGAGTTGTAGGAACTCTCCTCCATATCGATGCTCAATACTACTCCCAAAATATACTCAGCTCATATGTTTAAAAAATATAACTCTTTCTGTGGTTTCAGATTATTACTCAAACTGCTCAAAACTCTTTTGGAAATCTCAATTTCCTCCTCTTTTAAATGTGAAAACATTTACTCTTGGGAATACTTAGTTCCCATATATCATTTTAAAGAAAATGAACTCAACTCTGCTCTTTCTCAAAAACATTTCAAAATCATATTATAATATGATCATTGATGATTTGGGAAGTCATACTGCATAAACATTGATGGTATATCTGATACCATACTACTCATACATTGATGGCATACTCGATTGTCATACTAATCATGTTTTAGAAAACTTTTTTCTCAAAACTCATTTTTACTTTATCAAAACTCAGTTTAAGAGCTCAAGTGTTGGCTTTAAAAAGCTTTTAAAATATATAACTCAAATCATAGGGTTCATGTGGAATTATGAACATGAACGACTCAACTCAGGGATCTTAATAGCAATAAAGAACCTCGGGACTCAAAACTCAAGACTCAATGATACTACTAGTTTCAAGAATGCTCGACTCGGAGGGTTTATGCGGAATTATTGACATGAATTACTCAACTCAAGGACTCAAAGATACTTCTCATCTCTAGACTGCTCGACTTATAGGGCTCATGCGGAATTATGGGCATGAATAACTCAACTCAAGGACTCTATGAGTAAAATGTAATAGTCCCATGATTAGGAATAAAATCTCAAAAGGGATTAGGAACTCCTTACTCAAGACTTAGAACTTGAAGTTACTACTCCTCTCAAAGATGCTCAATTTATGAAGTTCATGCGGAATTTATGGGCATGAACGACTCGACTCGAGGGTGTAAATAACAATATGAAACTCAGGTATACAACTCTTCTCATTATCATACTTACTTCCTTAAACCTTAGCTCAAATAGATAGCTGATCTCAAAGGATGCACAATTGAACTCAAAGACTTTCTTGAACTCTACTCTTAACTCTCTCTTGAATGTGAATTATGAATTCAAGAGTTATGGTTCATGATATGAAGGATCTCGTGATGATAAAGTAGACTCATGAATACATTCTCCTCATTCTCATACTCACTTGCTCGAGTCTTTAAACAAGTTATTAGAAATTGTAGAAGACTTCTCGAAAAGACTCAAAGAGACTTTCTCAAAAATGTTCTAAGGAACTCTCAAACTTGACTCTCAACTCTACCTTGAATTTGATTTATGAATTCATGGTTGTGATTTGTGTTAGGAAAGATGGAGTGATTTTAGATAGTTAATTATGAGAAACGGCTGAAAAACACTATCTTGGGAGCAAGTCCGCGATGCAGAGATGAATTATAATGTTTGGTCGGAATAATTTTTGACACAATAGGGTCCACGATCTCTCCGCGACGCGGATAGGAAAAATTTCACTCTTAAGGAACAGGTCCGCGATGGTACAATATTTTTGTCCGACTTTTTCCTTCTTCATTTTCTAACCCCAATTTGCCTAATTTTGATTCTTTTTTCTCAATTTCTCTTTAGATTCAGATACCCAATACATGTACAAAAGAATCTAATCAAACACAACTCTAAAATCTACACGATTTCCTCAAGAACTCATCAATCTCATCTAAACTCACGAATGAAAGCCAATTTCAAGAACATCAAACCTTCCACTTTCTAGAACGAATTTAACGCTGAAATTAACATGATTGGCGTGTGGGTGAAAAAACCCAACACTATGGAAGCTTACATACCTCTTAGGGATCAAACCCATGGCGAAAATCCGCAACAAAACTCAAGAACCTCGACAAACGCCTAATTGATCCTTTCCTCTTTTCTCATCTTTCCTCTTATTTTCTGTTCTTGAACTCTCAACTAAAACCCTAGGCTTATATTAGTATTATTAAACTGGACCTAATCATATTATACCCCTAAAACCTTACTTAAAACGAAATAAATCCAATTGGGTAAGGAAAAGACCAAAATACCCTTTACTATTTTCGGGTAACTTTCCTTAACTGGACAACGTGACTTCAAAAGGGCATATCTCACTCCTTCGACCTCAAAACTTAGCAAAATTGGTAGCGTTGGAAAGATAATTTAAAGACCTTTCATTTTACATCTCATGGAATACCTAAATCATCATGTACTGAGAGTTATGGTCATTTGAAGTTAGCCCAAATCTTAGAAGAACCTAGGAATGACTTGAATGAACTCTCTTTAGTTCTTCTTGGAACTCAAGGTGCTACATCTAGTGACCTTAACACTTAAGAAATTTTAAATTCCTTGGTAAAATTCTACTCACAACGAAGGATGGTTCGAGTCTTAGCTCAAAAAAATTCCGGGGTGTTACAAAAAACAACATATGTATATGAACCAACAAGAAGAAGAATTAGGCATAAACCAATATTAACTTCAATAATGTGAATTTACATAAACATGCTTGGGAAAAATAAAATGTAAATACATCAACATCTAAGTAAAGCCAATGACTTCACATGTCTCATATAAACATCACATGCTATGAGTTTCGTTAAGGGATCTGCTATCATCTGATGCGTAGATATGTATTTCACATCCACTTTCTTTTGTACTATCATGTCTCTTACAAAATTATACTTTATGTCATTATGTTTCGTCTTCCCATGATATTTCAGATCCTTTGTGTTGGCTATTGCACCCTGACTATCACAATTGATTGTGACATATGCTTAACAACATTATTATACACACCCAAGTGAATCAGAAAATGCTTAATCTAAACAACTTCTTGCACAATAGATGAAAGTGCTATGAATTCATCTTTCAATGTAGATAAGGGCTATACATTACTGCTTCTTACTACTCCATGATGTGGCGCCATCATTAAGAAATAATGCATATCCAGAGGTGGATTTTCTTTTATTTAAATCTTCTCCCCAATTAACATTTGTGTAGCCTTTGAGTTGTAGATCATTTCCTTGATAACATAAGGAATAGTTGATTGTGCCTTTGAGATACCTCAGTATCGTTTTAACTACTTTTCAATGTTGCAGTCTTGGGTTGGATTGATATCTGCTAACTAACCCGACGACATAACAAATATTTGATTTGATACACATCATAGTATACATAAGACTTTTGACTGATTGGCATAAGAAACTTTTCTCATTTATTTCTACTCATGTGGAGTCTGAGGGTACATTATTCAGATCAAACCTTCACTTTTAGAAACTAGAGTGTTATAGATTTGCAATCTTGTATATTGAAGCGTTCAAGAATTTTTTTAATGTAAAGTTCTTGTGAAAGAGATGATAATATCTTTGAACGACCTCGTGAAATCTTAACTCCAAGAATGTATGTTGCTTCACCCATGCCTTTCATCTCAAAAGAAAATGATAACCACTCTTTTATTTCTTTTGCAAAATCAATATCACTTGCACCTATTAATATATCATCTACGTACAATGTTAAGATCACAAACCTATAATCTTTTGATGTGCACACAATGATCTTCATGAATCATTAAAAATCCATATTATATGATCACATTATAAAATCAAAGGTATTATTGTCAAAAAGATTGTTTAAGGTCATAAATCGACCTTTGTATGAGGAGAAATAACAGGAAGTGTCACGACCCAAAAGTCAAGGTCATGATGACACACACCCCGAGAACTCCAAAATGGTGTGTACGAATGAAATAACACATACGAGACTCTCGAAGGGAAGTCAGGCCACAAACGATAGAAAACAACAAAGAATTTGCCAAAAACTGGTAGTATAAGTATAAAGAACATCTAATATAATTCTAGAATCAGAAATATTTCTCAAGTCTTCAGAAGGAAAGTTAAAGACTTTAAATGATAGATGAAAACTAATGGAAATCCGAAAACCAGGATCTCCCCACAACGATCCTCCCCACAACTTTGAAAGAGAGAAATTTGTTGGATCCAATCAACCGCTACGAGGATTACCCTGACTAGGATCTTCATCGAAGGGATAATATAAGTAGGGGTGAGTACAAATCACATGTACTCTGTAGGTTAGACCTACTGAGTATAACAACTAGACAGACTTGAGAAATAAACTATGAAATGCTTCCACCTACATGCAAAAAAGTTCCATTTCGACATCGATGCCACAAATTTATATAGAACGGCGTGAATGAAGTAAACACATATGGGTACGAATATTATTTAAAACAACACATACAGACCCTTAGAAATTGTTCGAATCCATAAACTGGACATGCTACCCACTGAAATCGACATTCCGTACTCAATGGAATCGTCAATTTTTTTAAAAGAGATCAAATTACGGAATTACCCTCCCGAACCATTCGTAAGGCTAAAAACTCAATTTCTCACTCAAACACTCAAATCTCAACCGAAGGCCTCAGAAACCTTATCAACCACCCTACTAGTTCAAACTCGAGTTGCGGACATGATAGAACTGACGAAATTCCCATCCAATGTTTGGAGCTCAAAATGTTGACCAAAGTCAACCCTATCATGAATTCACAACTCAAGAGGGTCAAATCACTAAAAACACACCCGATCGCATCGGAGACCACACCAACCATTCCTGAAACACTAACGAAGCATGAAAACGCTAAGGATAAGGACAAAATGGTTAATTCACAATTAATAGCTAATTCACAAGAAATGGGACTTTACAAGAAGCATGGAGGGAACATCATCACTTTTACAGATACGGTGAGACAGATTGAAGATATGGTGAAAAAAATGATCAAGTTCTTATATCCATGGATAAAGTTGGCAACATGGTCATGGAAGGAAATAATCGGAGATTAAGGAACTATAAGCCTGAGTTACATTACAGACCCCTCAATATAATCTCAAACTAAAGTGTAACACAGATGAAACTTGTAGGGGAAATCAAGGACTAAGTTCCTATGTTTTTTAAATAAGAGATGACGAACGACACCTAATTTATGCAAAAGCCAAAGGAAGATCCATGACAACAAACGCAAAAGTAGAATCTATGAAGCTCTACTATATCGCCAGGAAAAGAATGGGATGGGATTACTACTGAGACATACACACTCAATCTCAAAAAGATCATACAAAAGCAATGAAGGGTGCCATGGGAGATTGTGGAAAGAATAGCGGACATCAAGAGTATGTAACAACACACCTATTTCCAGATCACACACATATTTAGAGAAGGTAATTATGTTGCAAATTATCTAGAAAATAAGGTGACTGAATTACAAAACATACAAGAGTATCATGTTCTTCATGACTTACTAGTAAAAATGAAGGGCATGCTCTCAACATGGATAAAAACATAAATTCCTAATATAAGGATGAGAACTCGCAAGATAAACATTCCAAATAAAAAAGGATTACATTGAGAAACATAAAGGCAGACAGATTGGAAAGCAATATGTATCACAAAACATGCACAAATAGGTACAAGGCGATAGCTTTGCAAGAAAATAGCATACACAACAGGAATATTAACAATGTATGCCTATTAAAATACATTAAAATAGTGACGAAGCTAGCTAGCTTCACTTGTTCTAGCTATAAAAAAAACCTTCACGAAAAAGGAGGGGTAGTTTGGTCTTGCATCGCCTGAGGTGTGCAAAAACAACATATCTTCTACACAAATCCTTCTAAAAGAGATGCAAGAAGGTCAAAAGCGAGAAGAAGGGATCAAGACTAGACTTACCAAAGTCTCCAAAATCTAGTAGAGAGAGATGTTCTTCTCTGGTTCCTTAGGGATAAACCCCAACCATTTGAGAAAACATGTAAAGATCTTTGCTTACAAGGGATCAGGTGGGACAACAAGAGAACATTGAGGTACATACCTGATAATAGTAAAGGAGATAGACAAAGCTACAATCCATGACACAAACACGAAGATGACCCAGAGGAAAACCATCAATAGCTGCAGATTTTTCGTTTGTTTTGTTTTTGTTTATTTTGGACTAGGTCTCGTTGGAGCTAATTACGTATCTTGCCAGATTTTGGTGCATCCAGATACATTCAGATATGTCTAGATACATGTATATCGAGATACACGGGATCAAAATTAGGTGTAATTTGTTCTATACATTGTATCCAAGTGGATTCACATGTATCTGAGATACATAGCAAATCTCGCTTGCCTCCCTCGCCTCTCTCCCATCTCGCTCGCCACTCTACTATGTATCTGGTATCACAGATACATGTGAATCACATCAAATACATGTAGATACATGTAGCTGATATGTATTTAGTGTGATTCACATGTATCTAAAATACATAACGAATCTCGCTCGTCTCTCTCCCTTTTTTAATGTATTTGGTAAAAAAATGCATGTATCTAATTGTATCTTCCTTAATATATAGTTCAAAACTCTTAATTAATGGTAAAATATGTAATAATTTGCAAGTATAGATACTAATTGTATATATATATATATATATTAGGTGTATGTAGGCAGTGGCGGATCCATGATTTTCATTCACGGGGCTCAAAAAATAAAAGTATTAAACATGTAAATAAGCGAACAAAACATAATTCCAAGGAAGTAGTGTTGTAGCAGTATATGGTTTATATGTAGAAAGAGTTAGTTCCGTTACATGAGACTTTTTAGCACGTTTGGATTTTTGTGGGTTTAAATCTACTCTTTTAGCACGTAAAAGAAGGTGAAAAATTGGTCCTGAAACTAAAGGAAGAGAAGCTAAAAAATTAAAATGTTCACAATGAAGCTTGAACCCTAGACGCTAGGGTCAACTAAAAAGGAGACTTACAACTTACTTCATGTTCATGAAAACCGAGGGAGTTCGGGTGACCCCTTAGAACCCATGTGGGTTCGCCACTGTGTGGAGTGTGTGGGGGAGGGGGAAGGCACGTAGTGATGTGAGGCCAAAATACATATTTCTAATCATTATTTGCCTCACATTTAATATTTATATTTGTCCTTTTTTAAGCATAAATTTTATAAATTGTGCTAATTAGTGTATTTTATTTGTAGGAATAAATTGGCGTAAAGATGAAAAAGTTTGGAACGAAAACAAATTAAATATGAAAGATTGAAGAAGGAAATCAAGCAGGTAGCTTAATGGATTAAATTGAATTTTATATTAATGTTTACATATATATATATAAAAGATCGGCAGAAATCAACCATTCAAATTGAATTGCAATTGATCGTGCTGCCATGTGTCAAACAACGGAAGCCGACAACAGTAAAAGAATTGAGGCGGCACAGTTCAAGCAGAGAGTGGATTCCTTTTGATTTTGGTTCCTAATTTGTTTTGGACTCCATTATTTTATTTAGGATTTTCTACATCTATAAATAGTCCATATGAATAATTATTAGAGGGGGTGAATATAGAAATTAACTTTTGATTTAGGGTTTTATCTTTTCTTTCTCTTTTATTTTATTTTACATCTTTTATTTAAATGATTCATTGTAATTACTCTATGTCTATGTGGAGTTAAACTTCTCATTCTTGGATTATATTTACTTACAATATGATTGTTTAGTGATTTTGATTCGGTATGATTTGTTCATCATATTAGTTGTTCTTATATTCTTGTGATTACTATTTTGATATTTGATCACCATTGAAATAAACATATAGTCCGAATTGAACTCGGGAGAGGAATAAGAGGATAGAACGTAGAATATAAGGAGCAAGATTTTCTCTTAATAATTAGGGTTAATTTGTATCTAGGATAGTGATATACCAAGAAATCATGCTTGGTCACTATACAGGAAGAAATCGTAATGCTCGGTACTTGGTCCAATCTATTCCCGATGAACGATGTAGTTAGGTTGTCATTTATCGTAGGCGATTAGAGGTCGGGAGACTATGATCATACATTTAACCCTGTGAATCAATAACTACATAATCAAATAAGTTGATGAAATTAATGCTAAACATGATTCTTAGTTAAATTATAATCCTAGATCGATTCATTCATTGGTTGTGTAAACATCTATCTTTTCTTAGTTAATTGCTTTTTAGTTATTTTATCTTTATTTTTAGTTTAGTTAATATCTTCATCTTTTGAAATCCTCCCCTTAAATAAATAATTAGAATTAATATAATTTAGTAGGAATAATTAATTGACAAGTCCTTTGGGTTCGATAATTCGGTTCTTTTAAGAGCCACTATATTATTTGTGCGACCGCGTACACTTGCATGTGCAATTGGAAGCAACAAGTTTTTGGCCCCGCTGCCGGAAACTTAGAAATTAACTATTCTTCTAGGTTATACTTTTTCTTTTTATTTGTTTATTTATTTTGATACATATTTTTCTTCTACTAATTAATACTTTTCGTGGGATGAACGGGAATGAGGATTATTCACAAATCATAAGACCTTGTCCTTATTGCAAAGGAGCTCACTTTTGACAACAATGTAATTATATTCCCGAGGGAGAAAAGAAAGCACCATCTCTATCCTGTGAATTTTGTAGGGAGTTGTGGGTCGGTTGCACCGTGTGTTGCTAGCCTACTCCAAAACCCTCTCATGATGATGCTAATAATATTTGTTCCTTTAATAGTATGAAATCTTGCAGGAAATTAATAGAGGAATCTGAAGAGCGCCGTAGGAGAATCATATATGTGATGTCACACCTTATAGATAGAAAATGGAAGCACTTTCAAGATGTTAATATGTTTTTCTTGCATACTCAGAACTTAAGCAATGAATTGAATGCAAAGGTTGCTGCGTTTGACGCTCAACAATCCAATTATGAGTTTTATGATACTGAAAAGGCACTTAGAAGTCAAATTGATGATCTAAAACGGGAGGAGATGCAATGAAATCAGACTTTTCTTGAAGATGCCACATTTAGAAAAGAGTAGCATATTGCAATTGGTGTAAGTTTGGAAGAGGGACGTATTGGACCCCATTCAAATCACTTTTCAACATTATGTTTAGATGATGATGTATTATTCGAGTCATCTGAACTAATGGAGAACTGTATAGATGAGGAACAAGGCTCCTACATCCTAAGGTTTTCTAGTCCACGTAGACAAACAAATATTCCTCACATAAGGGCCAAGAAGTGCAAGATGAGACATATATTACTTGGTTCTTTTATATTTATACCACCCCCTTGAGAGGAGCAGAAAAATAGATGTAAAGTTACGGGTGCAATTCTTAAGTTCAAAGTGGAAAGAAAATTGGTGAACTTACTTGTGTCGTGCCGCGACGTTAAATTAGGCGCTTATTGGGAGGCAACCCAATTTATAATGTAACTTCTTATTTTTTATTTTATTTTTTTTAGTGTCATTTTTTGTGAGGTTTTTACAGGTTTTAGAGAAGTCTGAGTATCTGAAATTCGGAGCTAAGGAGCATGTTTGAGCTCAAGTGTGGGGTGACGACCCTTGATGAAAATTAAGAGAACATGCTACTAGCTAGGCCTAGAGGCCCCACGGAGTTTTCCTAACCATTATTTTAAAATTTTAATTGATGTTTTGGGGACATAGCATCTTTTCAAGTGTGGAGTGTGAATTCTTCCGCATATTTTGGTTAGGATCACTACAACAAATATGATATATAGCTACGAAATTATTAGCTACAACATCAAATTCGTCACTAATTGTTCGCTTTTAGTGACAAAATTTACTTTTCGTGCTTAAATATATGAGACACATACTTTTAGTGACGAAACATAAAAATCCGTAGCAAAGTTTCGTCTACTAAAGTTTCCCACCAAAAAATTAATTGGCGCCATTTGTTAAGTAGTGTTAGTCACGAATTTAAAGTTATCGGTGACACATTATTTCGTCACTAATAATGTATATAATTCATGA
>JAJOOO010036398.1:0-10249 GCA_029582685.1 Solanum piurae
TACAAAGTTTTCTACACCATCAGTTACTTTTAATGAGATTTAACCATATAAGTTACTATGATTATTTTATGAGATAAGTTACTATGGTTAAATCTCATTAAAAGTAACTGATGGTGTAGAAAACTTTGTACACTGACGGTGCACAAAACTTAAACTCTTTTGGTAAAAGTAACCAACCCTTTGCCTTTTAATTCTGTTATTTTGCTTTCCTTATCAAAAAAGGAATTGGAAATTTTAATACTTCGTTGATTTTATTTAGGAGACATTCATATTAGAGTACGTTTTTCTAAATATATATATATTTAGATAACAATATAATAGTAATATTTTTAGTAGAAATAGGATATATTTAAAAAGAAAAATAAAAAACTAGGCGAATGTGATAATAAGCCAAAAAATAATGGATGTTACCACTATACTACAACAACCTTGTTGTTCAGTTGGATGGACATTATTTAATTGATATACAAAAATGTTGACATAAATATTTTTTTCCTTAGTCTTATGATATTTGTCCTTTTCACTTCCCAAATATCAAAAGAAATTTGTTATCATCAACAATGTTATAAAATATTATGATATGAATATCCACTATACCAAGAAGTTACTATGACTAATTATCTCCATTACTTCCCTCCATTATGAAGATAACCTCCACTTTTATGACCATTATTCTTGTAACCTTTCACTTCCATAACCTTCTCCATTATATTCATGTTATTGTCATGTTTATGACTAATCTTTTGTATGCTTTTATGTTAAGCTATAAATAAAGGCATAAGGGATCATATTGTATACACTTGAAATTTGGTGAACACTTGAAAGAAAAAAAGTTATTTTGTATTGTTCCTCTTGTCTTATATCTTCTAATTGTCTTCCTCTTTATATTGTTCTTTTGTTCTTAAGTTTTACAACACGTTATCAGCATGAATGTTCTACCATTGAAAGATTGAAACAAAGTAAATAAAAGAGGGTAAATTGTGTTTATTTTTCTCTCGGAAACAAGGTAAATTATTGTGGAATTTATTTTATATTTTACGTGAACAAGGTGAATGATTAATATTATTGTTATTTTTTCACCTATGACTATATATACTTTCTTTTGTATGTGAAACTTATTTTATATTTTATTTATGAGTATATTCACTGTTTTGGTTATTACATAAGTTTTTTATTTATTTTGTTTTTATGTGTGAAATATTTTGGGTTCACATGGAAATTGAAAAAGAGGTGATGAAAGTGAGCAATTTTGTTTTAGTGTAATTGGAATTAGTATTTTTTTAGTGTGCTATTGATTCTTTGATTTATAACAATAATTCACTAGCTTAATTATTGTGCACCAAACATAATATAATATAATGCTATATGTAACTCTCTGTTTTGACAAATTTAAGATATTAGTACATACTTTGTTGAGAATATTTTTATTGTGTTTATTTTGTTCTATATTTATTTGTGCATGTTAATCACAAAGTGAAAATATTTATTTAAGGCTCAATGGTGAGTCCTATTATATTTGGCTTATTATGTCATTGATTGAGGGTAAGACGAAGGATTCAAGTCTTATCACACCAAGAGAGTAATACATCGGGTGAGAGTCCTAGGGCATCATGATAATAAAATATTGGGTTGGGTCCCAACAAATAATGACCTAAAATATCTTCTTATGGGTAAGATGTTGGGTTCAAGTCCCAACGTTATATAATGATGATGTAATGATGACTGAGCAAATTGATATGCTCTTGATAAAGTCATGAATTTTGTCCAATTGATTTGCTCCATTCTCTTATGTGAATGTGGTAGCAGAATATAATGTGTCTGAAAATAACAAGTGGTTAAATGTATGAATATGAGTGTGGTAAAATGTTAATGGTCAATTGTGGTAATTAAAAGGAAGAACATTATTGGTTCTTAAGATGCTCCTCCAAATGTGAAGGTAATTTTTGGCCATCAAAGTGGTTTGAAAGGTTATTGGGCACATTGAATTGGTGCAACCCAATTTGAAAGTTTTGTAAATCCTCCATAAAAATAAAGAAATACAAAGTGGTAGTACATTTAGTACTTTTAGAGTGATGTTGAGGTGGATCAAATAAATTTGATAATGTCAAAGTATGACTAATAAAAACTTATGGAATATGTACAAATGGTTATGGTCATTTCTTGAAGAGAATGTGACTTGTGTTCGTATGGATAAGGACATGTTCATGTATGGTTGAATAAATGCCACATCTCACCTCTACGAGAGGTTTGAGATATTAATTTTTTTTGACATAAATGGTCATTTTGGTCATATACTTTGAGTAATACACAAATATTGTGGTATGTTTTATTATGAACTATTGGAGGACAAAAGAAAGAAATAATTCTTTTCTATAAAGGTTGTGGTCATGACCAAAAATAAATGGTGTTGTGTGGCAACACAAATTTGTCAAGAAAAAAATCTTGCATGTAATAATTTTAGCCATGACAATAATAATAACTTTCTCCTTGCCGGAGATGGCCAACATAAGAATAGTGTTGTGAAATTTGTGGCAGTACACAAAATTAATTAAGAGTTTCGGAAGGACTTATTTGTTACTATCCAGAAAATAAAAATAGTTCATAATATTGAGGTTGTAGTAAGTATCAAAAGACACTTTTTAAGTTTCGGAGGAATTGAAAAAACTTATTATATAGAGACTGTAACTTATTGAAAGATTAAATATCTTCATATTACTACAATCAAAACGAGTTATGAATATTTACATAAAAGGTTACCCGTCTTTCTCTTGTTTGTTGAATAAAATATGGGCATGATGAAGGAATCACATGCAAAAGTAAACTAGAAGTTTACTAGAATAAATAACAGTTGGCATAATCGGTTGGCCATTTCGGTTTAAATGTGATGCAAAAAAAATTGAGAATTCACGTGGCTATATGTTTTAAGAAATACAAGATTCTCTTTTGGTGCTTGTTCTCATGACAAAATGATAATTGTATCAACTATGGTTGGGATTGTATCCCCTGAAATTATTTGGAACATATAGAAAGGTGAATATAGACCCGTTCACCTGCCATGTGGGCCGTTTACTATTATGATTTTATAGATGCATCTATGGTATCGGTCACATGTGCATTTGTATCAACTTACAAATTGATTTTTGTAAGGTTATTTGCTCGAATTATTAAATTAAGAGCACATTTTCAAACTATAAAATTATGTTGACAATGCTGGTTGGCTTAGCAGAAATTGTATGCCTCCAATTATAGCTAGACCTTTGATTATGAGAACAAATCTCTCAAATGAAATTTGGTATGAGATGAGTTTATTTAACATGTATGCATCAAGCCAACAAGGTTCTCCCATCACAATTGGTTCAAGGTCAAGAACTAAATAATTTTCATCTAAAACTTTGATGTGTGCATATATAATTTTATTGTTCCACCACGTACAAAGATGGATGGATTCCCAAGTGAGGTTGGGGGTAAATGTTAGATTTTCTAACATTAGGGGGAGATATATTTAGCAGATGAAAATTATGTCTGGGGTGAATTATCTAGATACTCGTTAAAAAAATGTGAACTTGAAGTTCAAGAGATAATTCATTTGCAAAATGCTGCAAATAATTTACCAGATGTATTTGTTGACCCAATATATTAATTAAGCTGCAAATATTTCAATAAATAGTCCTTGAAGGACATAGTCTATGGTACGCCAGAAGCGTGATAGACCAATCGATTCCAATCGTAAAGCTCCTTGAGAAAGGAGAGGAGCAAATTATCAAAATGGTCATGATAATGAGGTAAGTGTTTTGAAAGAGCACTATGACATAACACTTCATAAAACCTTGGCGAAGGTTCAGGTACCTGACATGATGAAAAATGAAGAGATCTCAATAAGTTATGTCGTATTGGAATCGAGTAAAATGACCGTCAACGGTATCTTTGATATGAAGTAGCACTCAATGTTATAAATGGTTACGAGGATCTTGAATTCAAATATGTCATATAATGTGGATAGATAAATGATTGGTCAAATAAAATGCACTATTCAAGTATATTTTATTTCACTTAAAAAGTGATGTTTTTGAACTTATAGTTCATTTATCAAAATATAATGTTAGTATGGTATATATGAATCATTGTACAAAATTATAACCATAAGATATAAAGTGTAGTTTGTTCCTCGGGACATAAAGAGTTTTTGCAAAAGTCCTGACATTATTAAATGGAGATATATTCTCCAGTGGTGGATGCAATGAGACTTGTTTCAGTCGGGCAATAGATAAAATACTTGAATGGGTATATCTAACTAGACGATGAAGGTTATATGAAAATTCTTGAAGGATCTAAAAGGTCTTAAAGCAATTACATTGAGTACTCAATGGTTCTGAGATTGCTTAACACATAGAAAGAATCTTTTTGATCTCATGAAAATGATTAAAAAATATCATGTATTAGTGCAATTGGTGCACTTACAGATTGTTGATTATGCAAATGCTAGAAGATTATTTGATATACATAACGAAACTTATGTGAAAAGATTGTCATATTATCATTTCAGTTATGCCAAGAAACTAACAAAACAAGTGACTCAACACATAGAGGATGTGTAATTTTCTTTGAGAAGAAAAGATGAGCTTCAATAAAATTGAAATGATAAATCTCTGAGTCAGAAATGATTTGATTATATTGATGTAGAATATTTATTTGATCCGCATAAAGCTCGATCGCAAATGAACTATTTGTTTACATATGGAGGCACAACAATATCTTGGCATTCAAAGAATCAAACATTAGTAATCACTTCTTCAAATCATACAGAAATAATATTGATCTATGAAGTAAGTTGGAAAGGTGTTTCGTTGGAATCATGATCTATCACATTCAGAAAATATATGATTTTTCTTAGGAAAAGGATATTCCAACCACCATATGCAAAAATAATATATAACTCAATTAAAGGGAGGATACAATCAAAGGAGATCAGACAAAACGTATTTCACCAAAAAAAAAATTCACACGTGATCTTCAACAAAATAGTGAGATAGACGTTCAAAGACCTGTTCAAGTTATAATCTTGTAAACTTATTCACTAAGGATTGCCAACATCAATATTTGAAAAGTTGTGATATACGATTGGATGCATCGTCTCCGAGATATCAAGTAAAGTTTTTACCAGGGGGAGAAAAATATGTGTTGTACTCTTTTCCTTAGCAGTGGTTTTATCCCAATTGGATTTTCCTGGTAAGGTTTTTAACGAGACAACATTCAAAGCATATTAAAAGATATGTGTACTCTTTTTCCTTCACTAGGATTTTCTCGCACGGGTTTTTTTCCTATTAAGGTTTTAACGAGGCACATTATCTATGAACATCCAAGGGGGAGTGTTATAAAATATTATGGTATGAATGTCCACTACACCAAGAAGTTACTATGACTAATTATATCCATTACTTCCCTCCATTATGAAGATAACCTCCACCTTTATAACCAATATTCTTGTAACATTTCACTTTCATAATTTTCTCCATTATATTCATGTTAATGTCATGTTTATGACCAATCTTTTATATGACTCTATGTTAAACTATAAATAGAGGCATAAGGTATCATATTGTATACACTTGAAATTTAGTGAACACTAGAAAGAAAGTTATTTTATATTGTTCTTTTTGTCTTATATAGTCTTGTCTTCCTATTTATATTGTTATTTTGTTCTAAAGTTTTACATCAAACAATCTTGTTTTAAAAAAAAAGGGAACTATATTATCATTTTGGAATGGACAAATTTACAACTTATAGTATGTCCATTCAACTTACCAACTTATTGTTGGAAATCTTACGGGAAATATCTTTTCACGAACACTTATAGAAATTATCATAGCTTGAAGCATGTCAAAGGACATTGTCCTTAAGGATATTTCACCCAGTATATGTCTATCACTCAAAATTCAATAAGTTTTTCTTGTATAAATTAAAACCAAGAGCAAAAAACTAACAAAGATTCAATAGAAAAAAAACTCAGCTCAAAAATCTAATGAGACTTCTTCTTGATTTTCGATATAGGTGCTTATTACCGCAGCAAAACAAACAACATATAGCAGCTGGGCAGAAATATCTTGCATCTGAACCAGTCCTTGGCACACCAAAACTAGTTATTTGATAAAAGGATGATCAGTTGAACACTCTTTGTCAAAAAATTATACGAAGTAAATAGGTATTTTTCATACATATATATATTAAATTTTGAACAGCTTTAACGAAAGTAGTGCATAGCCCTATGAATTGCAATGTAACTAGCTAATTAAGGCATGAATAATAAGGAGTAATATTACAGAAACAAAAGTCATAATATTCTTTCAACTGGAAAGACGCTTTCATCATAACTATAAATTTCGTTGATGGAACTCTGTTGTGAAAGTTGTTGGATTTCAAATTTTCTCCATCTCTTTTCCGTGACATTGTAACAGAAACAGATGAATTGGCGTGACTTTAACTTGTTGGTGAATAAAATCTCTCCGTCACAAGTGCCGCAAAATGTTAGTAGTAATTCAGATTCTCCACTTGTCCAATGTTGTTCTGGAATTCCAATGCTATGTTTCTCCCATTCTTCTTTTCCTAAAATCCACAGATACAAATTGTCTTCCAAGTACATATTTTTCTCCTTAAGAATTGCTAATTTCCCATTCACTTTTAATATGTTATAATAACGCCCATCTATGTGTTGATCTAAGGAATTCCACAATGTGATAATTCTGAAATTTTCACTTTTAACGTCAAACCCTAATACAAATATGTTAGCCTTATTGTAACTCAACATATAGATAACTCCACTAACACAAACTGCATTCTTAACAACAAAATCAGTAATACCTTTAATCTCTCTCCATGATTCTTCGTCTCTATCTAACGTAAAAACCCAGTTTCTTGTGGGGTTCACATGCTTTACATATCCATTAATTGTCATCAGCACTTTATACGTCTTTTCTTCTGGATCAAAACCCATTGAATAGAAATACTCAGGATAATCAATTTTAGGACAATCTTTCAAGCGGGGAAGAGATCTTACAACTTTCGTACTAGGATTGCAAATTGTAACACGCTCCACGTTGTGCAACGAACAGCAAAACAAACCATTAACGCACATTATATTGTTGTAGAAGAGTTTTTCACAAAAATTATCAATATCAAGAGGCAACACTTTTCCTTCTTCCATTGCCTCTATAGTGTACAACTTTGCACGTTGGCGCACAATGAATTTAATTCTACTCGTACGATATTGATGTATATCCACAAAAACTGATTCGGATATTAGAGAATTACAAAATTTGGAGACGGATTTAAAACGCATTAACGACTTGACAGGAAGGGTTGAGAATATATCAAAAATTATATCTCGAGGAATTGATATTTTTAGTGTGGCAGGCTCCATCGTGATGCTGAAAGTTTCAAAGAATTTTGGTAAAAGTAAGGAACCCTTTGCCTTTTAACTCTGATATTTTTGCTTTCCTTATCAAAAAAGGAATAGGAAATTTAAATACTTAATTGATTTTATTTAGGAGACTTTCCTATTATAGTACGTTTTTTAATTGTGGGAAAATTATTGATGCCTTATTTTCAACTTAGGAACCAATAGGTATTTTCCATATATATATCTTTTAAAACAGAATTTTTCCTAATTATAGTTTTTTTTGTTAATTAAAAACTGTTTATCCAACTTCAAAAAATATTTTCTATTTTATTAGGAATTTTGATTTAAGAGAGAAGTATTTAAAATACCCCCAAAACTTGGCCTAGATTTTGGTTTCATCCATAAACTATTGATAGGCTTAAAAACACCCCTATACTTGATGAACTAAGCTTAAATACACCCCTAGATCTCGTGTCACATGGCATAAAAAGTGATTACACTCTCTTTAAGAGTGTGAAAAGTTAAAAAAAAAATGCCACATCAGATTTTTATTTTATTTTTTAAAATTTTTTCCTTCAGTTTTTAATTATCAACCGCTACAATACCCTTCTTCTTCCTATTTAACTTCTCTTCCATTAAAATTGACCTCAAAACAAGATTCAAAAAAAATTCCACTCTTTTTTAACTGCTTAATTTCATATGCTATAATATTCTTCTCTTCCTGTTGTGTTCATGACCCGCCATTTAACTGTTTTTTTAGTTACTATACTCAGTTACTTTATTTATTGTTTTAGTTATATGTACACTGTAAATTTAACATTTATTTTCTCTTAATTATTAATATAGAAATACACTAAGTATTGTCTTTTGTCTTCAAACTTCTTAATGGAAGGGCGATTTTAAAATTGATATTGTTGTAATGTGGTGAGTTGCACATTTGCAGATAACAACTAAAAAGGAAAACACATGAAAAATGAAGATGTAAATATGATGACAGGTCGTGAACACAATAGGAAGAGAAAGAATATTATAGCAAATGAAATTAAACAAATAAAAGAGAGTGAAATTTTTTTTGAATCATGTTTTGAGGTCAGTTTTAACGGAGGAGAAGTTAAATAGGAAAAAGAAGGGTTTTATAGCTGTTGGTAATTAAAAATTGAAGGAAAAAATAATAAAAAATCTGATGTGGCATTTTCTTTTTCGCCCCCAAACTTCTCTCTAGATTTAATAAGCCAAAAATAAGCGCCGCTGCCGGGGATCGAACCCGGGTCACCCGCGTGACAGGCGGGAATACTTACCACTATACTACAACGACCTTGTTGTTATTTGTGATGGACATAATTTAATTGTTACTACAAAGATCTATATTTTCATAAATATTTTGTTCCTCAGTCTTATAATATTTGTCCTTTTCATTTCCCAAATATCAAAAGAAATTTATTATCATCAACAATCTCTCTATATATATATATAAAGGAGGAACATAGAGAAGGTGATGTGGCACCTCTCTATGGCCTCCATTTATATATTTTTTTTCTTCTTTTCTTGATATTTTCTTTTATTTCTTTCAATTATTATTTTTTCTTGCTAAATCATCTTCTTAACTTATACCTCTTCAATTATATAAACTCTATTCTTAAATTAGTATTAATAATAGGGAAAAGGGTCAAAAATGCCCTTAAACTATGCGAAAAGAACAAAAATGCCCTTATTGTTATTTTGGGTAAAAAATGCTCATTTTTTCAAATAAATATATTATTTATTTTATTTTCAACATATTCTATTTCTAATAATAATTTTTAAATTAGCAAATGTTTATCTTACTTCAGTTCAAGAAAAAATTAAAAATGAAAATATTTCTTATTTTATTATAATTATATTTTATCGTTATATAAATATAAATTAATGATGGATATACTATGTTCTTATATATATGACATATATTATCTGTCGAAAGAGTTCATGAAGTTATTCTATTTTAATTGATAAGATGAGATTAACAAGAAAAAAAATATTTCCTACATTTTTATTTTTTAAAGTGATTTTAAAAGAAAGAAAACAAGAACATGGTTCTTATATAATAATTTAATTAAGAAGAAAATGTGTTTAAAAAGAAAAAAATAATATACTTATTCGGAAAAGGACATTTTTGACCAATTTAGTAACTATAGGGGAATTTCTGGACCAAAGTACTGACTGCAAGGGCATTTTTGAACCAAAGTATTGACGTCAAGGGCATTTTTGTTCCTTTCACATAGTTTAAGGGCATTTTTTACCCTTTTCCCTTAATAATATTCATAACTCCCAAACCTTTCATATTCATAACCTCTCAAGCCTTTCATATTCATAACCTCTCAAGCCTTTCATATTCATAACCTCTAATTATTTAATGTAGAAGGTTATATTAACACTATAAAATCACACTAAAATTGTGTGTTATTTTGTAGTCATCTTCAATTAGAGAATTAGTGGTAGACATGTTACAATATTTTTAAGCTTTAAGGTGCATTATCTTTTCCAAATATGATTTCATATATTACTTTTAATTAGCAAGTAAGGCTAATATGTCAAAGCATATTTTTGTTTCTTTTGGATAAATTATTTTGGTTTGTTATTTTTATGATTCTCTTTATAACCATAAAAATGGAGATTCATTTAAGGACTAATAATTTGTTATTATTTTTCTTGACTCTTGTATATAGGATGAAATGAAATCATCCAAAGATGGAGATTAATGGATTTTTAGCTATATAGATTTATTATTCTTTATTTTTTTAGGTGCTTAAGAAGTAATGTTTCTATTATATTATTTCCTTTTGGATTATTTATGTTTTGTCAAAAATGATTATATGTGTA